>JAKSZT010054060.1:2852-51038 GCA_026826555.1 Tolypeutes matacus | reverse complement strand
TTTTCATTTCTTGGCTTGTGCCATTGTTCACCATCATATCCATTACCTTTTTAGGCATGTTTGCTATTTCTTCAGTATGTTCTCCCAGTGTCTTCTTTATATCCTTAATCTCTTTCTTCAGTTCTTTAAGTTGGCCCATGATATTTGTTTGGATAGCTTTGATTAGTTGTTTGATGTTCTGCATTGCTTCCTGGTTTTTATTTTGTGCATTGGACTGGTCCATGTTTTCCAGTTTCTCAGAGTCATTTGTTTTTTTTTTTTGTTGCCCTCTGGTCATCATATTATCTTGATGGGTTTGTTCAGTTGATTAGCTTTTCTCTATGCTCTAGAGTTTTATTTATCTGTTGGTTCTGCATGTGAGTTATGTTTTCTCTTTGGCAATTTTTCTTCTTATTTTATTTCCTTACTTCTTTCTATGTTCCCTTTAAGGCAAAAGGTTAGGGCCAGAGGATTCAAAAGATGTAAGGAAGACAGAAGGATAATAGTAATATTGATAAAAGTTAGAAGAGGGGCAAAATGAGACTTAATGAGATGAATATTTAACTTGTGTAGGCAGTGTAGAGTAATAGGAAAAAATATGGAGTTCCTACAATGGACTGTGAAAACAAATGGGGGAATATATATATAGTGATTTAGAAGGCTAGAATTGTGAGGAGGGGGAGAAATAGTAAAGAAAAGTCTGAAAGGAAAAAGTTAATACTAATTTAAAAAAAGAATAAAACAAAATAAATGGAATAGAAATTGATACCCTTAAGTTGTGGGTCTGTGAAAAAATGTTGTCTCCAAGAGCCACAACAGAAAACAGAAGGCAGAAAGATGCAGGAAGGATAAGCAATAGTTTGTAATACAGAATCAATATGTACAGCAAGTGGGAAATTACTGAAAAAGAATTCCAGCAAAGAAGCGACAAGCTGGCAGCACCTAATTAAAAAAAAAAAAAATAGAAGAAAAAAGAAAGGGGGGAGGAAAGAAGAAAGGGAAGCAGGAGACCAGAAAGAGACAGAGAGAAACCAAAGATCCACACAAGCAAGCAGTCAAACAGAGCTAAGGGGGGTCAATGATTCCCCTAGGGTCCACATGGATCCTTCCTGCCTACTTGTGTTTATCAATCAATTTCCCCACAGGGTCCTATATGCCGGTCCTGAAGCAGCTATTAAACTAAATTAAAAAGAATTTATTTTTCATTTATTGAAGTGACCTTCTCACTTTTTTTTTTTAAATTTTTATTTTTTTAGCGAAATGCAGGACCCAAAATAATTCCTCCTCTAGACCAACCCCCTTACGGAAGGACCCTAGCTGGGCCTGTGGAAATTAACCAAGGACGCCCCACTTTCTGGACTCCCCAGGTTAGCTGTAGCTCTGATGTTAGTCAGTGCGGAGTGCTAAAGACAGCCGATTCTGCCCCTTCTGGAGCCGAGCTCGAGGGTCACCAGGTGGCTAAGTAAATCAGTTTGAGTGCAGATTCGCATCTGCTCTCAGCCTGATGCTGCTTCAGGTCGACTTATCTGCTCCCCAAAGCTATGGCGTGGTTCAGGCAGCCAGATCAATGTCTAAAAATAAAAACTACCCTCCCCTGTCCTCCATCAGAACCCTCCCTCTTTTTGGGAAGTGTTCCTTCTTCCTGGCTCCGCAGCGGCCTGGGTCTTATCCCTGAGTCGCTAGGGAAATCAGCTCTGTCCCCCGACCAGAATCCCCCCTCCGGTTCACCGGGTGCCGGTTAGCCCGGTTGTTCTGTTCACACAAGGTCCAAGGGGCGCCAGGCAGCCAGATCCCCAGAAAATAAAACTTTCTCACCCTGCTCGCAGCTCTAAATGGCCATTTTATTTTATTTTATTTTTTGCTCCCTAACCGCGTGGCTCAGCCGTCTGTGCCAACCACCACCGAAGCCTTAAAACTCACGAATTTCTTCCATTCCGTCCACACCATTGATCCGCACAGATAGATGTCCCAAGCTTCTCACTCCACGTGTGCACAGCACAGACCCCCGGCCAGGACCCCGTCCACAATCCACCTTGCTCTGGGAGCTTGCAGTGTGTACCCTCCTACACTAACAGTATCTTGGCCCCTCCTCAGTATATACTTTAAATTGTGATAAAGGCAGTCTCTCAGAAGCTGAGAAACATTTCTCTCCTCATCAGGAGAGTCATCAAATACAAGCTAAAATTCTGTAAAAAGAAATGTTAAGAGGTGGATCTTAAAAAGGACCGTGTAACCTCATAATGTGGGGGAGAGGGTATGCTTGTGTGCTTACTCCATCAGGCCCCCAGTGGCTTCCAGCAAAGAACATGAAGCTATACCATGACCTGGAAGGATCACCCATTCAGCCCAATACCACAGATGGAGAAGATAATGATGGAGGAACAAAGGAACTCCTGGACACAACCATGCCATAACATTATCCAAACACAGGGAGTAACTTGGGGAAGTCTTAAACAATTAAACCTACAAGATTCATTGGTATGCTTATTACATTCATTATTTCAGCCATTATCATAGCTGCCACTGCCACCACTACAGCAGTTGCCTTAAAATCTGTTCAAACTCTCATGCTGTTAATCAATCATGACCAATGTCACCGATGAACTTTTAACTCAAACTCATATCGATGATAATATTCTTACCAAACTTGATGCATCTAGTCTCTGGATAGGTGAAAAACAACAAGCTCTGCTTACTAAACAAGATTTGCAGTGCGACTGGGAACATGTTAAAATTTGTGTCACCCCTTTGCCTTGGAATAGCTCCCAACTTTCTTGGAAACAAGTTAAAACTCACCTTCTAGGAGCTTTCTCCTCCCATTTACAGGGAGAAGTACTGGCTCTTCAACAATGACTGGAACATCAACTATCTCTAATACAAATTCTTGCTAAGCAAAAAGGTTTCAAACACTTAATGATAATTTACAGTGGTTAAATCCTTCAAATTGGTTTCATGGCCTAAACATATGAATCTGGATAATATCTCTCATCAGAATAATCATACTTCTTGTTTTATTATCAATTCTTAGGTTAATCTGCCAGGCCCTTTCTTGAGCTCATCAAGTTGAACAGAAAATCATTGCCTTGTCCACTGCTTCATCTCTATCACCTCCCACATCCAGAAATCAAGAACAAAAAAAAAAAAAAAAAAGAGGAGGAGACTTGGGGGCCCTTTGGTTAAAACACCTTTAAATTAATTTTTTTTTACCTCAAGGTCTCCTTTCCCTCCTTCTCATCTGCCTACCTATTTGCCTAATTCTGTGAACCCTTTTTCTTCCTGCACACAGTTTTTTCTAGGTTCCCCCCTTCCCATAGTTCCTATCACAACCTGGAAGTGTCCTGTACATATCCCACTGGTTAGGTTGCCTTGTTCCATGAGCCTGGCATCCCTAGGTTGAGTAGACCTTCTAAGAGCTGGTGTCAAACTGTCTCCTGCCCAATGCCTTGTGCTGGGCCCTCTCTGCATTAGAAACCTGGGTTCCCCAGGTTTCTTCTACCTATGGGCAAGGAAGTCTTAAAGCTGATGCTGGGTGTGGAGGCCATGGAGGCATAAATTATCAAAGAATACTTCACTCTGCTTGGCCCTGGATGACTGGTAGCCAATGATGGGTAAGATTCCTCAGAGAAGGAACAACCTAAGACAGGCACAGTCACAGAGGGACCATCAGGAGAGAATTTAAGGGCCTACAGAAGAGGACACTGACCCTCACCCCTCCCAAGGGAAGTCTCCTGCCATGGCTATTTTTTTTCCCACACACAGCTCAATTTGGAACCTAGATAGCAGACAGTGACCTGGTCTTGCTATTACTATCAAAATTTGTTTCCCATTTATTACTTTGAACTATTGGGAACGGGGCAGATTTTATAAAGGACTGTGCCAGGATACTTTTCCCTCATCTTTTTATTCTTGTTTAAACAGAAAGAGGGAGATGTGGGAACCCTCTGATCTTTACATCTAAGAAATAGTTTGGAGGACTGTTTCTATGCCCACACAGAGAATTCTCCACTATTTATTCCTGTCATTAACATTCTTGCCTTGCTCTATTAATCAGTTATTTTAGACCTTTGCTGCTACCTTATCCCCTACCAAAGTACTAATTGTTTCTGTAATCCTTCTACCCTGTTATCAGTCTGGAATTCTTGTGAAGTTATTTATGACCCTCACATGCACTATGTCTACCTGAGCCCCTGCACATACACCGTGATCTTTGGCTATGGGAAAAAGAGAATAAAAACTGTGTTGGGGATCAACTCAAGAGCACACCTTCTTCAGCTGTTCTCCCCCTGACATCTCTCAACCTCCATGTTCAGAGTAATTTCATTATGCCATCATGGGCTCTGCTGGACAGACCCCCACAAGACTTTTCAGGATGGTTTCCTGCAGCAGCCAATGAGTGGGAGGGTGAATTTCCTGGGAGGAAGAGGGTTCTGGAAAAAGTGGAGAGTGGTTTCTTTTCATTGAGTTTGGCCAGATGAGCCCCCTTTGAATCTCATAAAAGACCCCAACTAGCACTGAGGTGGTCCCAGAAAGAGGGGAGGGGGGATATGAAAAGGCAGGCTGTCACACCCAGCAGCACTAGAAGAGAGAAGAACTAGGTCAGTAAGTGGACAGAGATAGGCACCTAACCAGCCCAGCTCTGGCTAACTGTTAGACGTCCAACCCTCTTGAGAGAATGAGGTCAGGAAGACCCAGAGAAGCTTTCAAAAGCCTACTTAACCCATGAAGCCAGTGTAGCAGAGTGGAGGAAATCTTGTCTTGAATATATGAGGTCCCAGGTTAGATTTCCATTACCTCCTAAGAGAAGGGAATCCATTGGATTATCAGGCACTCAGCTTGTACCTTATGACAGGGAGCATATAGACAGATTTTTTCCATGTGTTAGATCTTCCTGGATCTGTTATTTTTTATTGGTTCATTTTTTTCTTTTTTCTTTTTCTTTATTTTATTCGCAAAACTGGGTGCACCACTTGCAGAGGGCAGGCTGCAGGGTGATTGATTGATGAGTACCAGCAGCCTAAGGAGCTCCTTAAGGGCCTAAGAGGGAAGGCTGTTTTTCTTGCTGTTGTTTTCTTTCTTGCTTGTTGACTTTCTCCTCTCTTTGTTTCCCTTTTTAAACTTATATTTTCTACCTACTTTTTTCTTTTCTTTCCTTCATTTTTCTATCTTCTTTCTTCTGTTGCTTTCCTTTCATTTCTCTTCTTCTTGTTTGGCCTTTATTTTTCCTCTCTCTCTCTGTCTCTCTTTTGTTTCCTTTCTACTCATCTCTCCAACCTTTTAATTCATTCTAATTTTTCTCTATTTTTCCTCTTGTTTCATTCTTCCTATTCCAACATTTTAATTCTTATTCCTTTTTATATTTGTGGATTTTATATGTATTAATTATTTTCCTAGTTTTTATATGCTTCTTCTTCTACCATTATTATTATTACTATTATTCTTTTACTTTTCTTATTTCTATTCTATTCTCAGGTCCTAATTTTTTTTCCCAAGGGAAAACAGACAACTGCAAGGATATAGAATAATAGGAACCAAGTGCAAAAAAAAGGAACCTTACAACACATACACAAAAACAACAAAATAAAACCCTATAATGGAAGGAAAAGATAAACAACCTAATAAGTCCATCAAGATAAACAGAAGAGTAGACACCACCAAAAAATTACAAGCCATACTAAGAAACAGGAAGACATGGCTCAGTCTAATGAGCAAATTATAAAACAGAAGGAGATACAGAATGTGGAAAAACTAATCAGGGATGTACAAATATCATGAATCAACTTAAAGAAGTGAAGGAAGAGATAAAGGATATTAAGACACTGGGGGAACATATTGAAGAAATTGTAAACATACATAATAAGATAACATCTGATGGTGATGAATGGCACAATGCAAGAAATAAAAAATATACTGGAAGCACATAACAGCAGATTCGAATTGGCAAAGGAAAGAATCAGTGATGTCAAAGACAATACATTTGAAATCAGAGAGATAGTAGAACAGATAGGAAAAAAGGAAAACTCCAGTAAGGACTTAGGGATTTGAATGACAAGGCAAAATGCACAGACATACACATTATAGGTATTCCAGAGGGAGAAGAGAAGGCAAAAGTGGGAGAAGGAGTGTTGTAAGAAATAATGGCCAAAAATTTCCCAACTCTTTTGAGCAACATGGATGAACATATCCAGGAAGTTCAGCACACCCCAAACAGTATAAATCTTAATAGGCCTAACCCACGACATGTATTTATCAATTGTTCAATGCTCAAGACAAAGAGAGAATACTGAAAGCAGCAAGAGAAAACAGATCTATCCCATACAAGTTCAGCTTGATAAGATTAAGCACTGGTTTCTCATATGAAATCAATGAAGCAAGAAGGCAGTGGTATGACATACTTAAGGTGCTAAAAGAAAAAAAAATTTGAGCCAGAAATTCTGTATCCAGCAAAGCTGGCATTAAAAAATGAGGGAGAGTTCAAAATATTCAAAGATAAACAGAAATTAAGGGAGGCTGTCAACAAGAAACCTGCCTGTAGCAGTTTGGCAGTTAGACATAGTTATGAATTCCAAAAATAGATATTGGATTATGCTTGTAAGTTGGTCTGTTCATCTGGGCATGATTAAATTATGATTAGGGCATTGATTGGGCCACATCAGTAGGGCATTGAACCCTGCCTCTTGGTGGGTGGAGTCTCAAAGATAAAAGGCATGTCAAAGGACAGATTTGGAGTTTTGAAGTTGGAGTTCTGATGCTGAGGTTTAATGCTGGAGCCTGGGAAGTAAGCACAGAGAGGAGCTTGGTCATGAGGTAGAAGTGAAGGCCCTGAGAAATGAGACAAGCTCTTCACCTATTAGTTCACAGCTGGCCTTGTGGAGTGAGGCAAAGCCTAGAAAGCCTCATAGTCTACAGCTGACCTTGTGGAGGAAACGGGGGAGCTGATCCCAGAAAGAAACAGAGCCCTGGGAAGAGAGGAACCCAAGAAGCCTGAGCCCTCACAGACTTCGACAGCCATCTTTCTCCAACACATGACAACAGACTTTGGTGAATGAAGAAACTTATGCTTTATGGGCTGGTAACTATAAGCTTCTACAAAAAAATAAATACCCCTTTATAAAAACCAACCAATTATTGGTATTTTGCATCAGTACCCATTTGGCTGACTAATACAGAATTTGGTACTGAGGAGGGGGGAGTGCTTTTGCAATTTCCAAAATGTTAGAACAGTTTTATAAATGGGTAAGGGGTATATTTTGGAGGAATTTTGAGATGCTTGTTAGAAAAGACTTACAGTGCTTTGAAGAGACTGTTGATAGTAATATGGATGTTAAAGAGACTCAATGAGGCCTTAGAAGTAAATTATGAAACTATTATTGGAAACTGGAGGAAAGGTAATCCATGTTTTAAAGTTGCAGAGAATTTAGCAGGATTAACTCCTGGTGTTTTATGGAATGCAGAATTTGAAAATGGCAAACCTGGGCATTTAGCTGAAGAACTTTCCAAGGTAAACTTGGAGAATGTGGCTTGGCTTCTCCTTGCAGCTTATAGCAAAATGCTAGATGACAGAAATATGCTGATGAATGAACTATTGGGCAGAAAGAAAACAGAAACTGATTCTGGAAATTCCAAGCCTCTTGAAATCAAGCTCCCAGACAATAGTGCCTGATTTGTGGACTTGACTAAACTTGTAACTTGTAAATCAAGATTGAAGATGCAGTTATCTTAGAAAAACTTGTGGAAAGTCTTACTGTCTGATGGCTTGGACCCCTGCTTCCTGCATGTTAAACCAACAAGGTTTTTGAGAGCACTATATGAACAAAACCACTGTCAGCTTGGACTAAAAGGGACATGGAAAGGAAAGATCGAAGGAGAAACAGCTTTATGGAAACTGAGATCTGGAATTAAGACATCACCTTGGGCCAAGAAAGGAACTCCACCCATATGTAGAGAGGGTGAGTTTGCCCCAGCAGTTGAAGAGGCTGGATGTTCCCACCCAATGTTCTGGGAAAGTTTTGTTGCCCTAGGGTATAGAGAGGGTGAAGCACATTCTTCAAGGATTAGGGTGGTTAAGGTCAGCACTCCATTGGTCTGAGAGGGGTGTGCCTGTCCCCCATGGATTAGGGAAGGCCAGGTGGTCAACTTGTTGCTCTGAGAGGGTTGAGCCTGTATGCCAAAGGTTAGGGGAAATGTTGTCTTCATCTCACTGTACTAAGGGGGCTAAAACTCTAACCCAAAGATTGGGTAAGATGTGGCAATCACTACAATGCTCTTGGAGAGTGAGGTCTAGAGCTTGGTTAACACCCAGATACTTGATGAGGGTGGAACCAAGAAAATAGTCATTGGGCAAGTCTGCAGAAAGGATGGGTCCCCATGTAGCCCCAAGGAGAATAAACCATCATCTTAAGAATGACTCTCAGACCTTGATCGAATGGAGGATGCCCTGCAGGTTTACTGAACTGTAGAGGACCCATGACTCAGGTTTAACATCCCAATTTCCCTGTATGGTAATGAAAATGTTTATTCTTTGTTCATTTGTGTATTGGAAGCAAATAAATGTTTTTTGTAGGTTTAGAGGTCTACAGCAGATGGAACTTTGCCCCAAGACAAACTGTATCTCTTTAAACTGATTATGATATGATTTTGTACCTGCATTGTTACTAATTTAAGATTTTTTGAATATTGTGATGTATTTTTGGAATTCAGAGGGTGAAGTGTAGCAGTTTGGCAGTATGATATAGTTATGAATTCCAAAAATCAATATTGCATTATGCTTGTAAACTGGTTTGTTTATCTGGGCATGATTAAGTTATGATTATGGTGTTGGTTGGACCACGTCAGTAGGGCAATGAGACCCACCCCTCAGTGGGTGGGGTCTTAAAGATAAAAGACATGTCAAAGGACAGATTTGGAGTTTTGAAGTTGGAGTTCTGATGCTGAGGTTTAGTGCTGGAGCCCGGGGAATTAAGCACAGAAAGGAGCTTAGTCATGAGGAAGAAGAGAAGGCCCTGGGAAATGAGACAAGCTGCTCACCTCACAGTTCACACTGATCTTGTCGAGAGAGGCAAAGCCTCAAAAGCCTCTTAGTCTACAGCTGACTTTGTGGAGGAAACAGGAGCTGAGCCCAGAGAGAAATGGAGCCCCAGGAAGAGAGGAACCCAAGAAGCCTGAGCCCTCACAGACATCAGCAGCCATCTTGCTTCAACATGTGACAACAGACTTTGGTGAATGAAGAAACTTATGCTTTATGGGCTGGTAACTGTAAGCTTCTACCAAAAATAAATACCTTGTTATAAAAACCACCCAATTATTGGTATTTTGCATCAGCACCCATTTGGCTGACTAATACACTGCCCTTCAAGAAATACTAAAGGGAGTTCTGCAGGTTGAAAGAAAAACCTGGAGAGATAGTATTGGAGAAAAGTGTTGGAATGGTTATTGGTAAGAATAACTAAAAAGATAAAAGAGAAATAAAAACAACATATGACATATATTAACCTAAATAAAATATGGCTAATATAAGTAATGTCTTGACAGTAATAAAATTGAATGCTAATGGATTAAACACTTCAATCAAGAGACACAGATTGGCAGAATGGATAAGGCAATATGATCCATCTAAATGATATTTACAAGAAACTCACCTTAGATCCAGGGCTGCAAGGAAGTTGCAAGTGAATGGTTGGAAAAGAATTTCATATGCAAACAGTAGCCAAAAAGGGCAGGAGTAGCTATACTAATATCAGACAAAATAGACTTTAAATGCAAAGCTATTGTAAGAGACAAAGAAGGACACTATAAATAGAATAGTTCAAACCGGGAGTATTTAGTGGGCAATGGAACTATTCTACCGGAGCTTACAATAATGGACACAGGCCATGTTAAATATCATCAAAATTTATAAAAGTGTATGGTCTAAAATGTAGACCATAATCTAAACCATTGACCATGTTTAGTAGCTATGTTTCACTATTTGTATATCAGTTATAACAAAGGTACCACCCACATATAAAAGGGTATTAATATGGGAAAGAGGAAATGAGTAGGATATTGGGTATATGAGAGTCCTATGTATTCTGTATGTGACTTTACTGTAACCTAAAACTTCTTTGAAAACAAAATGAAAAATAGTAAGACACTGGAAGAAAATGCCACTGTACAGACAGGACACCAGACATTAGAGTGATGAAAGGCAAAATGTCAAATAAAATTTAAATTATTTTTCATTATTTTTTAATATCCTAATCTTTTAATTTTATTTTACTTTTAGTTTTTAAAAATTTTTATGTATTTTATTTCATATTTAAACTTATTATTATTTCATTTTCCTATTAATTGTATTTGGCTAATTTAATGGCTTCATTTTTGAAGAAGTTTTGGGTCAGAGAAGGGTTACAACTGGGACAGGGGAGGATCATTGGTGTGGGGTGTCAGCAATGGGGGATACATGGGAGGAAGTTCACCTGGGCATACATATAAGGTATATAAAAATGTTCAAATATTCACAGGGCATTTTCACAGTGGGTGGAGACAGTCTGCAACTGCAAGCAAGATTGTTCCATCCATCTTCCCCTTGGGATATAAGGCCCCTCTCAATTAGTGAACATCATCATCCCAGAATTGGTGAAAGAACTATGGAATAGAGTGGACTTAGTGGTATTCTACTATAGACACACTGTGATTCTAGCAATTCTACAACATTGATGTGGAGCCAGTGACCACTGAAGGCTCTGGGGGCAGGGAGAGGGAAAAACAGTTGTAATATGGGTGCTTTTTCAGGACTTGGGAATTGTCCTGAATTACATTGAAATGATAGATATAAGCCATTTTATATCATCACATAACATGCAGAACTGTGTGGGAAAGAGTGTAGACTACAATGTGAACTATGGTCCATACTTAATGGTAAGGTCCCAGGATGCATTTACCAATTGCAATGAATGTATCATACTAATGAAGGATGTTTATGTGGGAGGGTGTGGGAGGTGTGGGGAGTGTGGCATATGGGAATCCCTATATTTTTTGTATAACACGTATGTAATCTAAGTATCTTTTAAAAAATAAAAAAAAGATATTATTAAAAAAACAACAAAATGACACTATATGTTAATAAAAGTGGTAATGTAGCAAGAAAAAAAACAATCATAAACATTTATGCACCTAAGCAGGGCACCTCAAAATACATGAGGCAAACATTGGAAAACTAAGTGAAGAAATAGATGCTTCTCGAATTATAGTGGGTTACTTTAATACACCATTATCACCATTATACAGAACATCTTGACAGAGGATCAATAAAGAAATAGAGTCCTCAAATAATACAAAAGAGGATCTAGTCCTAATAGACATATACAGAACATTACACCCAAATACAGTGGGATAAACATTCTTCTTGAGCACACATGGATCATTCTCCAGTATAGACCACATACAGAACAACTTCCATGACTTCAAAAAGATTGAAATTATACCAAGTAATTTCTCTGAGCACAATAAAATGAAACTGGAAATCAGTAAGGGGCAGAGAAACAGATTAGGCACAAAGATATGTAATTTAAACAACACAATCCTAGACAATCAGTGGGTCAAGGAGAAAATTGCAAAAGAAATCAGTATCTTCCTTGAAATGAATGAAAATGACAACACAACATGTTTTAGTCAGCCAAAGATGTATTGATGCAAAATATCAGGAATCTGTTGACCTTTATAAAGGGTATTCATTTTCAGTAAAAGCTTACAGTTACAAGGTCCCAAAGATTCCAACTCAAAGTTACTTCCTCACCAAATGCTGTTGCCACAGTTTGAATCAAAAGATGGGTGACATCCAAGAGGTTTCAGCCTTCCTCTTTCCTCTAAAGACTCTGTGGGTCCAGTTTCTTCTGATCTCAGCTGTAGATGCTCTGGGCACTCATCTCTTCAGCTCCAAACTATCAGATGAATTGCTCAGCTCTCTCTGGTGCTCCAGAATCAAAGTTCTCTCCTCTGCCATTTCTATGGAGAACTCTCTTTCTTCTGTGTATATTCTGCTGTGTTCTTCTTGAGTGTCCTTTTATGTACCCCACCAAGGTGTTGAGGACTCATCCCTGAGTCACCCTAATGATGTGGTTGAATAACAGCCCTAATCTTGATTTAATCAAGTAAACATAAAACTTTTGAATTTAAAACAAAGGGTATCATTCCCAGAGGAACTGATAAGTTTACAAACATAATCTATATCTCTTTTCAGAATTCATAAATAATGTCAAACTGCCACTCTCCACCTTCTGAATTCCAAAAAGTCATTACAAAAAATCCTCATTTCAGTAGCAATGCTACACACAAATCATATCTTAATCAGTTTAAAGAAATACAGTTTGTCTTGGGGCAAAGTCCCCTCTGGCTGTAGACCTTCAAAACTAACAAAACCATTTATCTGCTCCCGATATACAGAGGTACAGACAAAGGATAAATATTTGCATTACAATAAGGAGAATTTAGGAGGGAAACATGACTCGCTGATCCCCTACAGTTCTGAAAACCTGCAGGGCATACTACATTAGATTTCAAAGTCTGAGCATCATTCTTAAGATTGTTTCTTCTCCCTGGAGCTTCATGGGTGCCCACCCTTTCCATAGGTTTGCCCAATGGCCATTTTCTTGGTTCCACCCTCATCAAGGATCTGGGTCGTGACCAAGCTCCAGACCTCACCATCCAAGAAGATTGGGGTGATGACCCCCATTCCAATCTCTGGGATACAGTCTCAACCTCCTTAGTAAAATGAAATGAAAATAGGGCCCACTGGCAGGGCACCAAACTCCTGAGTTGTCAGTCCTGCCTATAGTGACTGGATGTCTCCAGAGCCATCAAAAAGAGACACAGAAGAGAGACAATAAGAGACACAACAGACCAGGGAGCTGAGGTGGTGCAGGAGATTGAGCACTTCTCTCCACTCTGGAAGGTCCCAGGATTGATTCCTGGTGCCTACTAAAGATAAGACAAGCAGACACAGAAGAAAATAGAGGGAGGATAGCAAGCACAAAACAGTGAGGAGGGGAAGAAATAAATAAAATAAATCTTTAAAAACAACCAAAACTACAATGAGATATTATCTCACACCTATTAGACTGGCCAATATTAAAAAGTCAGGAAACTGTAAATGTTTGTGTGTATGTGGAGATATAGGAACACTTATTCACTTTTGGTGGGAATGTAGAATGGTACAGCCACTGTGAGGACTGTTTGGCAGTTTTTAAGGAAGTTGAGTATAGACTTGTCATGGGTCCTGGCAATATCATTCCTAGGTATATAGCCAAAAGAACTAATAGCAGTGACATGAGCAGACATCTGAACACCTATGTTCATAATGGCATTATTCATGACTGCCAAAAGTTATAAATAACCAAGTTGTCCATCAAATGATGAATAGATAAACAAATTGTGGTGTGTACACATGATGGAATATTATTCAGCAGAAAGAAGAAATGAAGTCATGAAGCATTTGATAGCGTGGATGAACCTGGAAGGCATTATTTTGAGTGAAGCAAGCCGGACATCAAAGGACAAATAGTGTATGATTGTGCTATTATGAACTAAAGATATTACATAAATTCATGGAATTAATAATTAGAATGTCACCAGAAAATAGAATAAATGTAGAAAATGGAAAGCTGATGGTTAATCTGTGCATAATTGATAAAAGGTTGTTTATAAATATTAGAAATAAATGGGAGGCAGGCAAGATGGTGTTGGTTTAAGAGGGCACTTGCTGACTCACTCTCTGAGGATGGCTGATTGGGGACAGGGTTCTTCCTGGGGGGCTGTGCTGGGGACACACGGAGTAAGAATCTTGGGGACATTGATCTGGAGGGAGCTGGAGGCAAGGTGGATTGCTCAGGAAGGATTCATGAGTTTTTCCCCTGCCTGTAGTGGTTGACACAGATGGCTGAGCCCCACCCTCAGGGAAAAAGGCTGGTTTGAGCCACGACTCCCGCCAGCAACCTGGTGAGAGGGAACGTACTCCAAGAGTGGGAGGGTTTTTGGCAGAGGGTCAAGATGGGTTTCCTTTCTATGGATTTGGCTGCCTGGAACCCCTTGCAGCTTTGGGGAACAAAATAGCTGGCTTGAAGCAGCACCAGGCTGAGGGGAGTGGTGAATCTGCTGAAGAAAGTTGATTTAACTAGCTGCCCAGGGATATGCCCCAACTCCCACCATCAACCCGGTGAGAGGGACCATTCTCCGAGAGTGGGAGGGTTCTGATGGAGGGTGGAGAGGGGTTTCCTTTCTGTGGATTTGGCTGCCTGGACCCCCTCATAGCTTTGGGGAGCAGATAAGCTGGCTTGAAGCAGCGCCAGGCTGAGGGGATGGGCAAATCTGCTGAGAGAGCCTGATTTACCCAACAGCCCAGGTGATACTGAGGCTTGGCCCCAGAGGGGGCAGAGTCAGCCAATTTCATTGTTCTGCACTGACAAGTGTCAGAGTCTCAGCTCCTCTGGGAATGCCAGGAACTGGTAAGTGTTTGATTAGTTTTCACAAGCCTATTTAAGGTCCTCTCAGTGAAGGGGGTGGTCTAGAAAAGGACTTCTTTTGGGTCCCTTATTTCACCAGAGAGAGAGAGAGAGAGAGAGAGAGAGAGAGAGAGAGAGAGAGAAGAAGACAGTCACTTTAAAAAATAAAAAAAAGGAAATATTTTTTAACTTAGTTTAATTGCTAAAATCTGCCTCAAAACCTGCAGATAGAGCCTTGCAGAGCAAATGATTAATGAACACAGCAGGCTGAGTGAGAGGTTCCACAAGGGCCTAAGAAGGAACACTGTTCTTCCTTAGCTTTGTTCAAATACTTACTTGTGTGGTTGGTTGGCTTTTCTTTGTTTATTTGTTGTCTCTTGCTTTTCTTTCCTCTTTCCTTCCCCCTCTTTCTTTTCTTTTCTTTTTCTTTTTTTAAATTAGGTGCGGCTAGCTTGTCTCTTCTTTGCTGTGCTTCTTCTTCTGTGATTTCCCATTCTCTGGCTATATTGATTTTGTCTCCCAATGCTATCTCTTTTCCTTCCTTCATCTTTCTGCCTTCTGCTTTCTCTTGTGGTTATTACATACCACCTTTTTACCTTAGCCCACAAAATAATGGTGCCAATTTCTATTCTATCTATTCTGTTTTCTTCTATTAATAATAATATTATTATTAACCTTTTCCTTTCAGCCCTTTCTTTACTCTTTATCTCTCTCCTCATCATTCTAGCCTTCTAAATCATTACATATATTTTCCTCTATTTGGTTTCCCAATCCATTGTAGGTACCCTATTTTCCCTCTATTACTCTACACTGCCTACATGAGTTAAATATTCATTTTACCAAGTCTTATAGAGCACCTCTTCTTTTATCGATATTGCTATTACCCTTCATCTTTTCTCACATCTTTGGATTCCTGGCCCTAATATTTTGCCTTCAAGGGAACATAGAAAAAAGAAAGGAAATAAAATAATAAGAAGAAAGTGTCAAAGAGAAAACTTAACACACAAACAGAACCACCAGCTAAATAAAACTCTAGAGCAGAGAGAGAAGCATATCAACTGAATAAACACATCAAGATAAAATGATGACTAGAAGGCAACAAAAAATTACAAACCACACTGAGAAACAGGAAGACATGGACCAGTCTAATGAACAAACTAAAAACCAGGAAGAGATGCAGAACATCAAACAACGAATCAAAGCTTTCCAAACAAATATCGTGGACCAACTTAATGAAGTGAAAGAGGAGATTTAGGATATTAAGAAGACACTGGGAGAACATACTGAAGAAATTGTAAACATACATAAAAAGGTAATGGATATGATGGTGATCAATGGCACAATCCAAGAAATAAAAAAGACGCTGGATTCACATAACAGCAGATTTGAACAGGCAGAAGAAAGAATTAGTGATGTGGAAGACAGTGCATCTGAAATCAAAGAGATAGTAGAACAGATAGATAAAAAGATAGAAAAAATCCAGCAGGGACTCAGGGATTTAACCGACAACACAAAATACACAAACATATGCATTATAAGCATCCCAGAAGGAGAAGAGAAGGAAAAGGGAACAGAAGGAGTGATGAAGGAAATAATGGCTGAAAACTTTCCAACCCTATTGAGAGAGATGGATGTGAAGATCCAGGAAGCAAAGCACACCCCAAAGAGTATAAATCCCAACAGGCCATCTCCAAGACATATACTTGTCAAAATGTCCAATGCTCAAGACAAAGAGAAAATACTCAAGGCGGCAAGACAAAAGAGAACTATCATGTACAAGGGAAGCACAATAAGATAAAGTGCTGATTTCTCATCTGAAACCAAGGAGTCAAGAAGACAGTGGTATGACATAGTCAAAGTACTAAAAGAAAAAAACTTCCAGCCATGAATTCTCTATCCAGCAAAACTGGCATTCAAAAATGATGGAAATTTCAAAATATTCACAGATAAACAGAAATTAAAAGAATATGCCAATAAGAAACCTGCACTTCAAGAAATACTAAAGGAAGTTCTTCAAGTTGAAAGGAAAAAACAAGGAAGAGAGAGTTGGAGGAGAGTGCAAAAAGAACTAAAAAGACAGAAAGAGAAATAAAAACAAAATATGACATACATTAAACCAAAGAAAACATGGCTGAAGTAAGAAATTTGTTGTGAGTAATAACACTGAATGTTAATGGATTAAGTTCACCACTCAAGAGACACAAATTGACAGGATGGATAAGGAAATATGATCCATGTATATATTGTCTACAAGAAACCCACCTTTGACCCAGGAATTCAAGGAGGCTGAAAATGAATGGCTGGAAAAAAATTTTACAGGCAAACAATAGCCAATAAAGGGCAGGAGTAGCAATCATAACATTGGGCAAAATAGACTTTAAATGCAGAACTATTGTAAGAGACAAAGATGGATACTATATATTAGTAAAAGAGGTAATCTCTCAAGAAGAGAGAACAATGATAAACATTTATGCACCAAATCGGGGTGCCTCAAAATTCATGAGGCAAACTCTGGAAAAACTAAGTGGAGAAATAAATGCCTCTACAAATATAGTGGGGGGACTTTAATACACCACTATAATCATTAGACAGAACATCTAGACAGAGAATCAATAAAGAAGCAAAGGCTCTGAACAATACATTAGAGGACCTGGACTTAATAGACATATACAGAACACTACACACCAATACAGCATGATTTACATTCTTCTCAAGTGCACACGGATCATGCTCCAAGATAGACCACACGCTAAGCCACAGAACAACTCTCAATGAATTCAGAAAGATTGAGATTATACAAAGTAATTTCTCTGACCACAATGGAATGAAATTGGAAATCACTAAGAGCCAGAGAAACAGATTAAGCACAAAGATATGGAAGTTAGCACACTTTTATACAAACAGTGGGTCAAGGAAGAAATCTCAAAAGAAATCAGTAACTACCTTGAAACTAATGAAAACCACAACACAACATATCAAAACCTATGGGATGCAGTGAAAGGTATCCTGAGAAGGAAGTTCATAGCCATAAATACATTTATTAAAAAGGAAGAAAAAGCTAAAATTGAAGACCTAACTGCACACTTGAAGGAATTGGAAAAACAACAAACTAAACCAAAAGAAAGTAGAAAGAAGGAAATAACAAAGATTAGAGCAGAACTAAATGAAATAGAGAATAAGAAAGCAGTAGAAAAAATCATCAAAACCAAAAGCTTGTTCTTCGAGAAGATCAATAAAATTGACAAACCCTTAGCCAGACTAACAAAGAAAAAGAGAACAGAAGCAAATACACAAAATAAGGAATGAGCAAGGGGATATCACAACTGGCCCCACAGAATAAAGAGTATCATAAGAGGATACTTTGAAAAATTATATGCCAACAAGAATGATAATTTACAGGAAATGGACAAGTTTCTAGAAATGCACAAACAGCCTACATTGATGAAAGGAGAAATTGATGAACTCGGCAGTCCAACTACAAGTAAAGAGATAGACTCAGTCATCAAAAACCTCCCAACTAAGGAGAGCCCAGGAACAGATGGCTGCACAGCTGAATTCTATCAAACATTCCAGAAGGAGCTAACACAAATTCTGCTTAAGCTCTTCCAAAATAGAAGTAGAAGGAATATTGCTAATTCATCTATGATGTCAATCTTATCTTAATGCCAAAACCAAACAAAGATACCAGAAGAAAGGAAAATTACAGACCAATTTCTCTAATGAACCTAGATGCTAAAATCCTCACAAAATACTTGCTAATCACATTCAACAACATATCAAAAGGATTATACACCATGACCAAGTGGGTTTCATACTGGGTATGCAAGGATTGTTCAATATAAGAAAATCAGTCAATGTAATACACCACATAAACAGATTGAAAGAAAAAAATCACATGATCATCTCTATAGATGCAGAAAAAGCATTCGACAAAACACAGCACTCTTCCCTGATAAAAACACTACAAAAGATAGGAAGAGAAGGAAACGTTCTGAATATGATAAAGAGTATATATGAAAAATCCAAAGCTAACATCATCTTCCATGGTGAAATCCTAAAAGCCTTCCCTCTTAGATCGGGAACAAGACAAGGATGCCCACTATCACCACTCCTATTTAACATTGTCTTAGAAGTACTTGTTCAAGCACTGAGTCAAGAAAAGGATATAAAAGGCATCCAGATTGGAAAAGAAGAAGTAAAAATTTCATTTTTTGCAGATGACATGATCATATACGTAGAAAGCCCTGAGAAATCTACAACAAAGCTTCTAGAACTTATAAAGGAGTTCAGTAATCTTGCAGGCTATAAGATCAATGCTCAAAAATCAGTAGCATTTCTGTACACCAATAACGAGCAATCTGAGGTTGAAATAAAAAAAAAAAACATAATTTACAATAGTAACTAAAAGAATCAAATACCTAGGAATAAATTTAACTAAAGATGTAAAGGACTTATATACAGAAAACTACACAACACTGTTAAAGGAAATCAAACAAGACTTAAATAAATGGAAGAATATTCCCTGTTTATGGATAGGAAGACTAAACATCATCAAGATGTCTATGCTACCGCAAGCTACTCTACAGATTTAATGCAATCCCAATAAAAATCAACACTGTATTTTTTACAAAACTGAAAAAAACTAACTATGAAATATATTTGAAAATGTAAGAGGCCCCAAAATCACCAAACACATTTAAAAAGAAAAATAAAGTTGGAGGTAGCAAACTACCTGATTTAAAACATATTACAAAGCTACAGTGATCAAAACTGCATGGTATTGGCACAAGGATAGACCTACTGGCCAATGGAATCGAATTGAGAGTTCTGATATAGATCCTCACATATACAGTCATCTGATATTTGACAAAACCACCAAGCCCACTCAGTTGGGAGAGAATGCCTCTTTAACAAGTGGTGCTTGGAGAACTGGATATCCATATCCAAAAGACTGAGAGAGGTCCACCATCTCACATCTTATACAAAAATCAACTCAAGATGGATCAAAGATCTAAATATAAGAGCCAAAACCATAAAGACCTTGGAAGATAATGTAGGGAAGCATCTACAGACCTGGTTAAAGGAAATGGTTTCATGAACTTCACACCCAAAGCATGAGCAGCAAAAGAAAAAATAGATAAATGGGATCTCCTCAAAATTAAAAACTTCTGCACCTCAAAGGATGTTATTAAGAAAGTAAAAAGACAGTCTACCCAATGGGAAATCATATTTGGCAACCATATATCAGAGAGGAGACTAATATCCTGGAAATAAAAAGAAAACCTATATCTCGAATATAAAAGGACAAACAACCCATTTAAAAACTATGCAAGTGACCTGAAAAGACACTTCTCCAAGGAAGAAATACAAATGGCTAAAAAGCACATGAAAAAATGCTTGACATCACTGGCTATTAAGGAAATGCAAATCAAAAAACTACGATGAGATACCATTTTATACCCATCAGAATGGCAGCTATTAAAAAAACCAGCAGACTCTAAGTGTTGGAGGGGATGTGGAGGAATAGGAACCCTCATCCACTGCTGGTGGGATTGTGGAATGGTCCAGCCACTGTGGAGGACAGTTTGGTGGTTCCTCAGAAAACTAGAAGTAGATTTTCCATATGATCCAGTGATTCCACTGCTGGGTATATACCCAGAAGAATTGAAAGTAAAGACACGCACAGATTTATGCACACCAATGTTCATAGCAGCATTGTTCACAATTGCCAAAAGTTGGAATCAACCCCGGTGCCCATCAGCAGATGAATGGCTAAACAAAATGTGGTACATACATACAATGGAATATTACTCAGCTATAAGAAGGAATAAAGTGCTAACACACGGAATAACATGGATGAATCTTGAAGACCTTATGTTGAGTGAAGCAAGCCAGGCATTGAAGGATGAACAGCACATGACCTCACTGATTTGAATTGAGGAAAGTGAGCAGTCTCTGAGAACCATTATTTGAAAGATAGGTTAACAAGAGCGAGAAAGGGAAGAGAAAGTTGTGAGCCATCACCCATATGGATATAATCTATGGTAAAGTGATAGAATATAGTTACATATTGAAGAATAGGACAGGTGGGTAGTGATATTACTGGGCTTGGTGGTGCAGGGTTGACAGGTGTGTAGATTAGGAAGGGCATGTTAGAATACCCAGGATACTGGGGGGAGATGGGAGAGGGACCAGGTCAACACAGGATTTTTGAATATGAGTTTGAAATTGCAGGATTGGGAATGCTCTTATGGCAATATGACAAGGTAGTGTCACTGGTTTCGGGTGTAGGTTGGGGGGCATTCAGGACGAGGCCTGTCTGGAGTAGTCTTCTGGGGAGTGTGTGAGTGTTCATCCTGTCATAATGTTGTGTCAGGGAGTGGAGACCCACGTGGTGTGTCAGAAGGAGATGGACTCCCGTCTTTGGGAGGACCGATTCACCCAGAAACAGACAGGTGGGTATCTATTATGAGCAAGGGTGGATCCTAATAAGGGTGGACAATCAGCATGTCAAGGCCTTTTGTTTTATGTAACTATGAATCTTGTCACCCAATGAGTCAGGACAGAGGGGGTGTCATGTGCCCCAGGGGAATGGCGAGGAAAGAACAGAAAAGATCAAACAGAGAGTATTTACTGGTCAGGGGAAATGTTTTTCATTACCTTACAGCGATGGACACAGGATATGGTAAATATCATCAAAAATTATTAAACTGTATCGTCTAAATTGTAAACTATATTGTAAATCATTGACAATATTTAGTAGCTATATTTCACTATCTGTATAAGAGTTATAACAATGCTACATCCACATAGAAAAAGGTTTAAATAGGGGGTGAAGAAAGGGGGAGGAGGTTGGGTATATGACAGTCTCTAGTATTCTGTGTGTGACATTGCTGTGACCTAAAACTTTTAAAAAACTTGAATGAAAATTTGGGAGACACTGGGGAGTGAGAGGGGCCAGGTTTTACAGTACAGACTGGACACCTGATAATGCAGTGATAAAAGAAAAATGTTAAAAAAAATTTTTTTTGTTTTAAAATTTTTAATTTTTTTTCCATTTTTTGAATATCCCAATCCTTTAATTTTATTTTATTTTTAGTGTTTTTTTTAAGTTTCCATGTATTTTATCTCTTATATTTAAATTTATCATTATTATTTCATTTTCCTATTAATTTTATTTGGCTATTATATGGGCTTCATCTTCAAGGAAGGTTTGGATCACAGAAGTGTTACAATGGGGGCAGGAGAGGATCATTGGTGGGGGATGTCGGATGGGGGTTTCATGGGAGGAAGTTCACCTAAATACACATGAAAGATATATAAAATTGTTAAAATGATGAAGGGGTGGGGCATAGTCACAGTGGATGGAGAATCACTCACTTAATGAGGGAATACTGAATTCCATTCTGGAGTGCTTTGCTACATTCTCCAAAGGAGCAGCAACAGTATTCCGAGTGCAGGGGCAATGTCTGGCAAAGGAGGATGGTCCCCTAATGCGTTCTTGTTATTGCTGACTTGCCTATTGATATGGGGTGTCTAAGGATTGTCACCTGAGAACCTATTTTTTGCTCAAATGTGGCTTCTCTCTAAACCAAACTCAGCATATGAATACATTACCTTCCGCCCTGCATGGAACATGACTCCCAGGGATGAGCATCACTGGCAACAAGGGATTAATTACAAGTGCCAACTGGCAATACGACTGGAAAAAGACCTTGAGTAAAATAGGGAAAGGGTAAATACACATTAGTTCATATGGCCAAGAGACTTCAAAGAGAGTTGGGAGATCATCCCAGAGTTAATGGTTATGCACACCTCAGTAGGATCTCATAAATCAACAAAGTGGATATCACCCCACACAGAGGGGCTCCTGAAGGCTTTGGAGACACCCAGGTCCTATATAAGGTCCTATATAAGGGGGTAATAGCTCCTGAGATTGATGCCTTATCAATGGGCTCTACTTTGGAATCTGTGCTCCTGAGAGTGACAGAGTTGGACTCAAATAAGTCCTCCCTTCACACGGTCCATCAGTCCCTTCTATTCAAACCTATACTTGGGGCTGGAGTTTGTAGGTGTACTTCCAGAGACTGGAGGCTTTTGCCTGCCCATGTGCCAGCTGTGCCTGGAATCTCGGTGGAACTGCAACTCCTACTCTACAGCTCGATGGACTTACCCAAGTCACCTGGCAAAGAGATGATACTGGATAATGACCATCCCAGGGAATTGAGAGAGCCTGCAGCTGCAGGTAGGATAATCCCATCCACCATATCCATGGGATATAAGCCCCCTCTCACTTGGAGGTGGAGTGGATATGACCATCCCAGACTCCTCAGGATTGGGCAAAGGGCTATGGACTAGAGTGGACTTACTGGTATTCAGTTGTAGATATATTGTGATCAAGCAATGGAAGAAATTACAACATTGATGTGGTGCCAGTGACCACTAGATGCTCTTGGGGCAGGGAGAGAGAAAAGCAGTTGTAATACAGGGGCTTTTTCAGGACTTTGGAATTATCCTGACTGACATTACAATGACAGATATAAGCCATTTTACCTCAGCATATAACATGCAGAACTGTGTGGGAGAGAGTGTGGTCTACAATGTGAACTATTGTCCGTGCTTAGTGGCAAAGCCCCAGGATGTGTATATCCATTGCAGGTGATGTGCCACACTAATGAAAGATGTTTATGTGGGATGTTATGGGAGGTTTTGGAGGTGGGGAACATAGGAATCCCTGTAATTTTTGTGTAACATTTATGTGATTTAAGCATCTTTAAAAAAAGAAAGAAAGAAAGAAAGAAATGGAAATGGTGAGAGCACATCATGGATTTTGTGGCTAGCATTGCTATTATATGGATCTGACAGTGGTTGAAACAAAAATGCTAAGGACAATTTTATTAGTTGAATGAAAGCTAAAAATGTAATTTGGGACTGTATAACATAATGAAACCCCACAATATAAATATGGGTGATATTGCATATATGAATGATATTACAAAATATAAATACAAATATAATAGAAGGAAATAGAATATCAGCTATGTATGGCAAGGGAAGCATATAGAGAGACTTATATGTGATGAGTGTGTTTGATTTTTGTTTTTTAGTATTATTATTATTACAGGAATAATGAAATTGCTCTAAAGATGATTGGAGTAATGAATGCAAAACTATGTACTTTTTCTGAATACCATTGAATACTTTTGGATTGATTTATGCCTTATTAATATGTATCAATAAAATTAATTTTTAAAAAGTAGCTGGTTGATACAATCCACCAAAAAAGGTGTACCTATTACATCATTCAATGTCTCTTATATAAAGATCTATGTGACAAATCCCTCTTAAAATTTAGTGCCAGAATTGTTTTCTCCTGAAGAACATGCACAGTTTATCAGAAAATAAGACCTAAGTAATCCATTGAGTTTCCTTCATTGCCATGGTTGCCATAAAATTGATATCTTCTCTGTATGATTGCTTTTTGCCTATTTTATCTTCGATTTAATATACATAGGGGTATACTTTCTTTGAAAAATATCTCAAATCATTTCTTATGTTAGAAAATGTAGTAGAAATGATAAAATGAAAATTAAAAAATCTGGAGACCAGACACAGAGTACTACATATTGTATGATTCCATTTATATAAAATGCATATATAAATCAATTTATAAAGATGAAAGGAGATTAGTGGTTATGTAGGTCTGAGGAAGGAATGTTAAGGGGTGTGGAATCTTTCTTTTTGGAGTAATGAAATTGTTCTAAAATTTTTGAGAAGATGAATGTACAAAATTGTGGTTATACTAAAAACCATTGATTATACATTTTGGATATAATTAGCCAGAAACAGCAGCTATGTACATTGGGGAAGGATAGAGAGATTGAGAGGTGAGGTATTTTCTTGTTTGTTTGTCTCTTTTATGTTTATTATTATTATTGAAATAATGAAAATGCTCTAATAATAATTAAGATGATGAATGCACAACTATGTGATCACAGCAAATGCCATTGTTTGTACCCTCTGTATGAAGTGTATGTTTATTAATATGTGTTAATAAAATTGATTTGTTATAAAAAATATCAGAAAAAATAAACAACACGATTGAAACACTAATGTGAAATAATTTAGCTTTCTAATAGCAGTTCTACAAGCACAATTAATAAGTTCATCTATGATTAAAAATATTCACATTTGTCAACTAAAAAAGAAACACGCAACTGTTCAGAATGATTGCAGTTTTTAAAAACACTTGTCAAAAACAAAGTTTTTTGGATCAACTTTTACAAACAAAATTGCCTCCATCCACTGAAGCTGGTGTTTTGGAAATTCAAAACTGTACTTCAGGTAATTATAAATGAAGGTCCCCTTACAATGTAAGATCTTTTAAATTAATAAAGTCCAAATTCTCACAAACAAATATACAAAATAAACACAATTTTGTTGAAATATCTGCTTTTCTTCCTGATAAATACTGTAAAGTTTATAAGGCATAATAAAGAAGCTACATTCACTGAAGAAAATACTCTCATCACTTCATGAGAAAATTCCCAACATTTGTATCCCTTGTCATATTTTCTTTTGTGAAATGTTGGTGTATTCACTTCGTTCATTTTACTCATGGTAAAATCTGTATGGTGCATGAGCCCATGAAATAATACTACTGATTTTGTCCTTTCAACTTTTCATAGACTTTCTGTTGCCCAGAGAACATAAATTAATTAGCAGTGTTAGTTGTACTCACTATAATGTATTACCATCAACTCTATTGATTTCCACACATTTACAATAAAACTTATTTAAAAAATCTAGAGTGGATTGTGGAAAAGTGGCATTGGATTAGGTAGGCTAGGCTTAGCTGTCTCACAAAAACAATGGAGAAAGATCCAAAAGCAGCCCAAGAGTCTTGTTTTGGGTGTCAGCAGATCATGACAGTATTTCACAACTCCCAGGAGGGTTAGGGATACCAAGACAAAGAAACCAAAACTACAAATGTGAGTTACCAAGCCCCAATGGTAGCTGGGAAGGGCTGCCTGACCCTACCCCAAAATATTAAGAGGGGATAAAACCCCTGGCTCATTATAGCTAAATGAGAGAGGAACATACATCTTCCCACTGTCAGCTGTTAAAAGGGGAAAAGGATGGGGAGTCAGAGGGCTTTTATTCAGTGAATTCAGCCAGCAGAGCTCTCTTTAAATATCTGCTCTAGCCAGACCAAAACAAAGGAAAGCAGAGAGAGATACACCTCCATGGAAAGGTGCACTGACTAGTGCCATCTACTGGTCAGTCTGTAAATTGCATGGAGAAAAACTGCTTTTGGTCCTCTCTGGAGTCTAACTCATGGGAAGAGCTAGATAAGCTTTCAGAAAACTGCTTAACCTGTGGAGTGGGTGTATCTCAGTGTAGGAACTCCTGCCTTGTGTTTATGATGTCTTTGGTTTAACTCCTGGTACCTCCAAATAGAAGGCACCTATAACTCCTAAGAGAAGGGATCCAGAGAGGGATCCACCTTATTATCACATACTGAGCCAACACCTTATGACAGTGAACATAAAGACTGATAAGTTTTTGATTTGTTTATTTGGTTTAGGCTTTCTTGATCTGTTTTGTGTTTTTTAAATCATTTTTTATTCTTTATTTTATTCAGTAAAACCAGATATCTCACCTGTGGAGGGCAGGTTGCAGTGTAATTGATTGATGAACCTGAGGAGCTCCCTAGGTGTGTAAGAGGGGAGGTTGTTTTTCCTGTATTGTTTTGTTTTTTGTTGTTGTTGTTTTGTTTCTTGTTTATTGTCTTTTCCCATTCCCTGTTTCCTTTTTTCTTTTACTTATTTTTTCTACCTACTTTATTTCTTTTCTTTCCTTCATTTTCCCACCCTCTGTCTCTGTTGCTTTTCTTTCACACCATCTTTTGTTGTTTGGTCTCCATTTTTTCTTTCTCTCTCTCTCTTTTCTTTTCTTCTCTTCTTATCTCATCTTTCCTGTCTTTTAATTCATTCTATAGTGTATTTTGTTTCTTGTCTCATTTTTTTCTATTGCAACTTTTATGTTCTTATTTCATTGTATTTTTTTATGATTGTTTTACTTGTATTACTTATTTATTTTCCTAGCTCTTGTACAGTTCCTCTTCTACCTTTTCTATTATTCTTTTTCTCTTCTTATCTCTTTCCTTCTTTCTTATCCTAATATTTTTTATTTCAAGGAAAATTCAACAATTGCAAGGATATAGAATAAGAGGAAACAAGTGCCAAAAAAGAAACTTACCACACACAGAGAGAAAAAACAAAATATAACCCTAGAATAACAAAATATAACCCTAGAGCAGAAAGAGAAGCTAACAAACTGAATAAGACCATCAAGACAAACAGATGCATAGACACCAACAAAAAATTAGAAGCCATACTAAGAAACAGGAAGACATGGCACAGCCTAATAAACAATCTAAAAAACAGGAGAGATGCAGAATGTGGAACAATTAATCAAGGATGTCCAACCAAATACCATGAATCACCTTAATGAAGTGAAGGAAGAGATAAAGGATATTAAGAAGACAGTGGGGGAACATACTGAAGAAATTGTAAACATACGTAAAAAGATAATGAATCTGATGGTGATTGTGGCAGTTTGATATTATTTATGAATTCCAAAAGGAGATATTGATTATGTTTGTAAACTGGCTGGTTCCCCTGGGCATGATAACCCTTTGATTGTATGAGATTCAGCTGAGACATCTGATTACATTATGTTAAGATTAGGGCTTTGATTCAACCACCTCATTACAGTGTGAGTCAACATTGAGTTCCTGCTCCTTTGGTGGGCTGATAAAACACTCTTATATGGAATTAGATATGCAGAGAAGAACACAGTGGAAGAGACACAACTCATTAGACATGGCAGAAGCCCCAGGAAGAGAGATGAGCCTAACAGTTTACAGCTGAACTTGTGAAGAGAACAGAGCAGTAGAGCCCATAAAGAAAAAAGCCCTGGGGAGAGTATGCCAGCCTACAGCTGAGATCAGAATAATCTGGGGCCATGGAGCATTAAGATAAAGAAGGAAGTCTGAACCTCCACAGGCATCACACAAATCTTGTTTCAACATGTGGCAAATGACTTTCAGTAAGAAAATTCCCCTTATGGTACCCTGAGTTGGACTCTTTAGGGCCTTGTGACTGTAAGCTTCTACCCCAAATAAATGCTCTTTATAAAAGTCAACAGAGTTCTGGTCATTTGGATCAGCACCTCTTTAGCTGACTAATACAGTGGTGAATGGCACAATGCAAGAAAAAATATATACTAGAAGCACATAACAGCAGAATTGAACAGGCAGAGGAAAGAATCAGTGATGTTGAAGACAGTACAACTAAATTCAGACAGATAGTAGAACAGATAGATTAAAAGATAAAAAAAATTCAACAGGGACTCAGGGATTTAAATGACAAAATGAAACATACAAACATACACATTATATGCATCTGAGAGGGAAAAGAGAAGGAAAAGGAGGCACAAAGAGTGTTGGAAGAAATAATGACTGAAAATTTCCCAACTCTTTTGAGGGACATGGATATATATGTACAGGAAGTGCAGCACACCCCAAACAGATATAAATCCTAACAGACCAAACCAAGACATATACCTATCAAATTGTCCAATGCTCAAGCAAAGGAGAATACTGAAAGCAGTAAGAGAAAAGAGATCCATCACATAAAAAAGAAGCTTGGTAAGAATAAATGATGATTTCTCACCTGAAACCATGGAGGCAAGAAGGCAGTGGTATGACATAGTTAAAGAAAAAAATTCTCAGCCAAGAATTCAATGTACAACAAAGCTGGCATTCAAAAATGGGGGAGATTTTAAAATAGTCACAGATAAACAGAAATTAACAGAGTTTGTCAACAAGAAACCTGCCCTTCAAAAATAAAGAGTTTTCTTCAGGTTGAAAGAAAAAAAACAGGAGAGAGTTGGTTGGAGGAGAGTGTAAAAAAGAAGATTATTGGTAAGAATAAGTAAAAAGATAAAAAGAGAAATAAAAACAATAGCTGACATATATAAACCTAAAGAACATATAGCTAATGTAAGCAATGCCTTGGCAGTAATAACATTGAATATTAATGGATTAAACTCCCCAATCAGGAGACACAGATGAACAAAATGATAAGGAAATATCATGCATCCATATGCTGTCTACAGGAAACTTATCTTAGACCTAGGGATATAAGGAGGTTGCAAGTGAATGGTTGGAAAACGATTTGACATGAAAACAATACCCCCCCACACACAAGGTGGGAGTCTCTATACTATCAGACTAAATAGACTTTATATGAAAAACTATTGAAAGAGATAAAGAAGGAAACTATATGTATTTTTTAAAGGGGCACTCTATCAAGAAGAAAGAAAAATCATAAACACTTATGCACCTAGCCAGGATTTCTCAAAGTACATGAGGCAAACATTGGAAAACCTGAGTGGATAAATAGATGCATCTACAATTATAGTGGGGGACTTTAATACACATTTTTCACCGTTAGACAAAACATCTCAACAGAGGATCAATAAAGAAACAGAGACATTGAATAATATGTTAGAGGATCTAGACCTAATAAGTGCATAGGGAACATTATACCCAAATACAGCAGGATATACATTGTTCTTGAGCACTCATGGATCATTCTCCAGGATAGACCACATGCTTTGCCACAGAACAATTCTCAACAAAATTATAAAGATTGAAATTATACGAAGTAATTTCTCTGACCAAAATGGAATCAAGCTGGAACTCAGTAAGGGGCAGAGAACAAAATTAGGCACAAAGATATAGAAGTTAAACAGCACACTCCTAGATAATCAGTGGGTCAAGGAGGAAATTGCAAAAGAAATCAGTAACTACCTTGAAACAAATGAAAATGACAGCACAAGGTATCAAAACCTATGGGATGGGCCCTGGGCTCCTGGCAGTGCTGCCAGGATGGCTGGAGCCAGAGCGGGAGCTGGAGTTCCCGGCGGAGCTGCGGCGAGGGTTGAAGCCCCAGCTCACGAGCCGCCGCCAGCACACGGAGCGCATCTGCGCCACCCTCGGCCTGCAGCAAAGTCCTCGGCCCACAGGATGGACGGCGCATCCGGTGGTCTGGGCTACCGAGACAACGCCCCGACCACGGAGGGGCTTTTCGTGGTGCTGGGCACGGGCGTGACGGCGCTCAGCCACCTGCTGCTTTACGTGAAGCTGCTAGTCCAGGTGGGGCATGAGCCGATGCCCCCCACCATTGGGACAAATGTGCTGGGGGGGAAGGTCCCATATCTGCCGAGCTTCTTCACCTACGCCAAGTACATTGTGCAAGTGTATGGGAAAATAGGACTGTTCCAAGGCCTGTGACCCATGCTGATGTCCAATGCCCTCTCCACTGTGACCTAGGGCAGCATGAAGAAGGTTTTCCCTCCCGATGAGATTGAGCAGGTTTCCAACAAGGATGACTTGAAGACTTCTCTGAAGAAAGTAGTGAAGGAGACATGCTGGCCCACCCCATGCATGTCATCTCAATGTGCTGCATGGTCCAGTTTGTGGGATGGGAGGCCAAGTACAGTGGCATGATGAGATCCATTGGGAGGATTTTCAAAGAGGAGGGGCTGCTGGGATTCTTTGTCAGCTTAATCCCTCACCTCCTGGGAGATGTGGTTTTCTTGTGGGGCTGTAACCTGCTGGCCCACTTCACCAATGCCTACCTGGTGGATGACAGCTTTATCTAAGCCCTGGCCATCCTGAGCTACATCAAGTTTGTGATGGGGATTGCAGTGAGCATGCTGACCTACCCCTTCTTTCTGGTCAATGATCTCATGGCTGTGAATAATTGTGGGCTGCAGGCCGGGCTCCCTCCTTACTCCCCAGAGTTCAAGTCCTGGATCCACTGACGGAGCATGCAGGGCCAGCTTTTCCATGACTCCAGACTGCTTTTCTGCTGGGTGTCTTCAGGACCATGCTTTGCCTTCAAATGACCTGAATTGCATAAACAGCGCTGTCTCACCCTGGCCACTGGGTAAGGCCTGATCATCTTAGGGGAACTGCAAGACAATATGACTCCAACCCAGCAACACCTAGATGTGCCTCATCCCAGCTAGGCTTCAGTTTCCATATTTGCTATGTGTCCAGAAATGGGGTCAGGGTCAGGGATGGGGCCATGCTTAGGGGAGGTGGGATGGTGGGGTGGGCTTGAGGGGTTGGAGCAGAATCCCCTTACTTCCCAGATTTTCTATATCTGCCTTGTGCAGAGGGCTGGAGAACTGCTTGTAGAGGACCAGGTTGGATGGGGAAAGGCTAATAAAGTCAGATCCCACCCCCACTCACACCTCTTGAGTCAACCCCACCTCTCATCTTGCAGTTCAGCTGGGAACATCACTCCCACTGTGTAAATAGGGCATGGCCCCCTTTCATGAGGCCACCATCATATCTAGGCCTGTAGTAAGTGGCTGTTGCTAGGATCTGCCTTTGTTTTCTCAGCACTACTTTTCTGATAAGAGAGCAACACCTTCTTTGGAATGGGAAATCATGTACCTGCTCAGATTGTGTCCCCCTCATCTAATGTCCATCTGTTCAATGATGACAACTATTCATGCAAGACCTGGTTATCTGTGCAGTCTTGAATATCCAGAAGTTACACCGATCAGTGTCTCTAGTTTCACCCCATTTAAAAAATTCATAAGACTTGACCCTTTTTCCCTCAAATAAATGTAATGGTGGTGAAAAAAAAATCCTATGGGATCCAGCAAAAGCAATGCTAAGAGGGAAATTTATAGCCATAAATGCCTATATTAAAGAAGAAGACAGTGCTAAAATCAAAGACCTAACTACATACCTGGAGGAATTAGAAAAAGAATAACATCTTAATCCCAAAGCAAGTAGAAAGAAGGAAATAAAGATTAGAGCAGAGCTAAATGAAACTAAAAATAAGAAAGGACAAGAAAAAATTAACAAAATCAAAAGCTGGTTCTTTGAGAAGATTAACAAAATGGACAACCCTTATCTAGACTAACAAAGTAAAGAAAAGAGGATGCAAATTTATAAAATAAGAAATGAAGAAGGGATAGCACCACAGTTCCCATGGAAGCAATGAGTGTCATAAGAGGATACTTTGAAAAATTGTATGCCAACAAGGTGGATAATTTAGATGGAGTGGACAAATTTCTAGAAACATACAAGCAGCCTTCATAGAGGAAAGAATAAATTGATGAAATGAGCAGAAAAATCATAAGTATCAGATTGAATTTGTCATAAAAAAACCGACCAAATAAGAAGAACCCAGAACCAAATGTCTTCACAGGGGAATTTTATCTATCATTCCAGAAAGAACTAACACAAATCCTGACTAAATTCTTCCAAAAAATAGAAGTGCAGAGAACATTTCCTAACTATTCTATGATGCAACATTACCCAAATACCAATGCCACATAAAGATATCAAAAGAAAGGAAACTACAGAAAAATCTCTCTAATGAACTTGGATGCTAAAATCCTCAAAAAAATAATTCTAATTGTAATTTTAAAAAACATCAAACAAATTATACACCATGACCAACTGGATTTTATCCCTGGTATGCAAAGATGGTTCAACATAAGAAAATCAATGTAATACAGCACATTAACAGATAGAAAGAAAAAAATCACATGATCATCTCTATTGATGCAGAAAACGGATGTGACAAAATACAGCACATTTTTTCATTAAAAACACATTAAAAGTAGGAATAGAATGAAACTTCATCAGCAAGATAAAGGGTATATATGAAAAACCCATAGCTAACATCATATTCAATGGTGAAATACTAAAGGCTTTCCCTCTAAGATCTGGAACAAAACAAAGATGTCCACTGACACTGCCCTTATTTAACATTATGTTAGAAGTACTTTCTTGAGCACTTAGACAAGAAAAAGTTATCACAGGCATTGAAATTGGAAAGGAAGAATTAAATATTTCACTATTTGCAGACGGAATGATCCTATACATAGAAAGCACTGAGAAGTCTACAGCAAAGCTTTTAGAGCTGATGAACGAGTTCAGTAAAGTGGCAGGATATAAGATCAACATGCAAAAAGTCAATAGCATTTCTCTACACTGATAATGAGCAATCTGAGGAGGAAATCAAGAAACAATTACATTTCCAATAGCAACTGAAAGAATGAAATAACTAGGAATAAACTTAACTAAAGATCTAAAGGACTTGTACACAGAAAACTATGTAACGTTGTTAAAGGAAATCAAAGAAGACCTAAATAAATGGAGGAATAGTAACTGTTCATAGATTGTAACACTAAACAGGATTAAGATGTCTATCCTACCATAACTGATCTACAGATTTAATACAATCCCAATAAAAATCACCACAGCATTTTTTACTGAATTGGAAAAACTAACTATGAAATTTATTTGGAAGAGAAAAAGGCCCAGAATAGCCTTTTTCAATAAAGACATATTGAAAAAGAAAAGTGAAATCAGAAGAATCACACTATCTGACTTTAGAATATACTTCAAAGCTACAGTAGTCAAAACTGAATGGTATTGACACGGGAAAGACATATTGACCAATGGAACAGAAAAGAGTTCTGATATAGATCCTTGCATATATGGTCAACCGATATTTGACAAGCCCACCAAACCCACTCAACTGGGAGAGATGGCCTCTTCAACAAATGATGCTTGTGGAACTGGATATCCACATCCAAAAGAATGAGAGAGAATCACCATCTCACACCCTATAAAAATTAACTGAAGATGGATCAAATATCTAAATATAAGAGCCAAGACCATAAAGCTCCTAGAAGATAATGTAGGGAAGCATTTATGAGATATTGTAGTAGGAAATATTTTCATAAACCTTATGCCCTAAGCATGAGCAATGCAAGAAAAAATAGATAAATGAGACCTCCTCAAAATTAAAAACATTTGTGCTTCTAAGGAGTTTGTCAAGAAACTGAAAAGGCAGCCTACTCAATGGGAGAAAATATCCAGCATATATATTGAAATCCTACATCTTGAAAATAAAGACAACTCATTTAAAAAATCTTTATAAATATTTTTTTTATTTTTTATTAAGAGATACATTACATAAATGTTACATAAAAAACAGAGAATTCCCATATGCCTCACTCCCTGCCCCTCACACATTTTCCCACATTAACAACACCCTTCATTATGTGGTACATTCATTACAATTGATGTGCACATTTTGGGGCATTGCCAGTAAGTGTGGATTATAGTTTAAATTATAGTTTACACTCACTTCCACACAACTGTGTAGGTTATGGCAAGATATATAAAGGCCTGTATCTGTCATTGCAATGCCATTCAGGACAAATCCCAAGTCTTGAAAATGCCTCCATATTATGCCCATTTTTCCCTCTCCCTCCCCTCAGAACCTTCAGTAACCACTGCCTCCACATCAGTGATATAAGTACTTCCATTGCTAGAATCACAATAAGTCTATAGTAAAATACCAGTAATACTCTAGTCCATAGTTCATTCCCCAATCCTGAGGATTCTGGGATGGTGATGCCCATTCCACCTCTAATTGAGAGGAGGATTCAGTCCCATAGGCAGATGGATGGGACTCTCTTGCTTGCAGTTTCAGACTCTCTCGGCTCCTTGGGATGGTCATTTTCCATCGTCATCTCTTTGTTAGTTGTCCTGGGTTAGTCCAATGAACTGTAGAGTTGGTGTTGCAACTTTGTTGAGATTCAGAGCCCAGCTGACACATGGACAGCCCAAAGATTTAAATCTCTTGGATGTACACCTATCAAATCTAGTACTAATTATGAGTTCAAATATAAGGGGCAGAAGAGCCATGTGTAGGGAAAACACAACTGAGTCCGACTGTGTCACTCTGGGGAACATAAATTCCAAAGAAGGGCCCCCTCGAAGGGCACCAATCTCCTGAGGGGTCTGCCTTGCCTATAGTGTCTGGATATTTCTAGAAACCTCAGGAGCCCTGCTATTTGAGGTAGTATTTACTTTGGCAGTCAAATAGATCATTCTGAGATGTGCATAAGTGTAACCTCTGGGATGATCTCCTGGCTCACTTTGAAGTCTGTTAGCCATATGAACTCATTTGTCTTTACTTTTCCCCCTTTTTGGTCAAAGTGTTTTTCTGTTATATTGCTAGGTTGTGGTTGGTACTAATCCCTTAGTGCCAGGGAGGTTCAGCTCTGGGAGTCATGTCCCATGCTGGGGAAGAAGGTAATGCATTTATATGTTGAGTTTGGCTTAGAGAGAGGCCACATATGAGCAATAAGGAGGCTTTGAGGAGCTAACTCTTAGGTACATTATAATACTAGCCTATGTTCTCTAATGGAAAAGCAAGAATCCCCCAAGTACAGGGCAGTGGCTAGTGAAGGAGGATGGTTAATTGGTGGGCCCTTGATATTGATTACTCTACTTATGAATCTTTACTTTTGAAATAAAAGCTTAGCCTAGTATTATAGGGTGCCTAAGAGTTACCTCCTGACAAATCATTTTAAAAATTGAGCAAGATCTCAATGGAGTTGCAACACCTACTCCCCAGTTCATTGGTCTCACCCAGGACAACTAACATGGAGGTGATGATGGGCAACTGCCATATCCAGGAACCAAGAGAGTCTAGAATGGCAAGCAAGAGAGTCCCATCCATTGGTCCTATGGGATCACAGCTCCCTCTCATTTAGAGGTAGAGTGGACATCACCATCTTAGAATCCTCAGGATTGGGTAATGAACTATGAACTAAAATTGACTTTCTTTTATTCTACTATAGACTTATTGTGATTCTAACAATGGAAGAACATTTATTATTGATGTGGAGGCAGTGGCCACTGGAGGTTCTAAGGGCAGGGAGGGGGAAAAACAGGTATAATACGGAGGCATTTTTGGGACTTGGGAATTGTCCTGAATGACATTAAAATGACAGATACAAGCCATTATGAATCTTGCCATAACCCACAGTATTGGGTGGGAAAGAGTGTAAACTACAATGGAAATTTTAATCTATGCTTAGTGGCAATGTTCCAAAATGTGTTCATAAATTGCAGTAATTGTACCTCACTAATGAAGAATGTTGTTAACATAGGAAAATGTGGGAGGTGTGAGGAGCAGGGCATATGGGAATCCTTATATTTTTTATGTGGCATTTGCATAATCTAAGTATCTTTAAAAATATAAGTAAATAAAATAAACAAACAAAACAAAAACAAAAAAACAATACTATTGTAATATTTTTGTAGTAAAGGCAAAGGAGATAGTATATCAGTATTAAAGATAAAAAAAATTAGAGGATTTAGTTTGATGAATATGATCAAGGTTTTTTTTTTTTTTTTTTCATTTTATTCATTGACAAGGAGACCTTGATCATGTCATTTAACCAATCTGTGCTCATTTAAACATCTTTCAGAATACTGGAGAAACAATTGAGTGCCTTTAGAATTAAATAAGATAAATGTGCCTGGACAGGATTTTTAAAAAGTAATGCTTCCCTAATTTGTTAATCTGCCTTTTTCTGTCATTTTATTTTTTGAAACTGAAATAAAATTCATAAAACAAAAGAAAAAAAATGAGCAAGGGACTTGAATAAACACTTCTGCAAAGAAGAAATACAGATGATTATAAAGCACATGATAAGTTGTTCAACCTCACTATTAGGGAAGTGCAAATCATAATTATAATGAGATATGATCTTACACCCATTAGATTGCTGGCTATTGAAACAGAAGACTACTAGTTTGGAGAGGCTGTGGAGGAAAGAGAACAATTATCATGTGCTTGTGTGAATGTAGAATGTTGCAGCCATTGTGGAGGACAATTTGGCGGTTCCTCAAGAAGCAAAGTATAGAACATCAATACCCAAAATCATAGATTTTGCACATGTGGGCATGGGCTCACAACACTCTACTCCCTTTCTGTCTCCTGCAAACCTATCTTCTGTACCCTAGCTCCATGAGTCTGCTCAATTTGCTTAATTCATATCAGTGAAGTTATGTCATATTTTCCCTTCAGTGCCTGACTTGCTTCACTCAACATAATGTCTTCAAGGTTCATCAATGTTATCCCATGTGTTAATACTGCATTCTTTCTTACAGCTGAGCAATATTCCATTGTAGGTATATACCAGAATTTGCTTATCCATTCATCTGTTGCTGGTCATTTGGGTTGTTTGCAACTTTTGGCAATAGTGAATAATGCAGCTATGAACATTGGTGTGCATATATATGTTCGTGTCCTTGCTTTCAATTATTCAGGGTATATACCCAGTAGTAGGATGGCTGGATCATATGGCAATTCTATAGTTAACTTCCTGAGGAACTTCCAGTCTGTCCTCCACAATGGTTACATCATTCTGCATTCCCACCAGCAGTGGATAAGTGTTCCCATTCCTCCACATCCTCTCCAACATTAGTTGTCCTCTGTTTTTTAATAGCCACAAGACTGTCTAATGGGTGTAAGATGATATCTCATTGTAGTTTTGATTTGCATTTCCCTAATAGCTTTTGATGTTGAGCATCATTTCATGTGCTTTTTAGCCATTTGTGTTTCTTCTTTGGAGGAGTGTCTATTCAAATTATTTGCCCATTTTGTAAATAGGTTACTTGTATTTTTGTGTTTGAGGTGTAGGATTTCTTTTTGTATGCTGGTTATTAGGCCCCTATCAGATATATGGTTACCAAATATTTTCTCCCATTGAGTAGGTTGCCTTTTAACTTTCTTGACCAACTCATTTGAGGTGCAAAAGTTTTTAATTTTGAGCAGGTCCCATTTATTTATTTTTTCTTTCATTGCTTGTGCTTTGGGTGTAAAGTTCATGAAACCATTTCCTAATACAAGAGCTTGTAGATGCTTCCCTACATTATCTTCCAAGGTATTTATGGTCTTGGTTCTTATATTTAGATCTTTGTTCCATCTTGAGTTAATTTTTGTTTAAGGTCTGAAATGGTGTTCCTCTCTCATTCTTTTGGATATGGATAATATGTTCCAAAGTCAAGAAGTGAGTTTTCCAACTTCATTTTTCTTTTTAAAGACATTTTTGGCTGTTGGGATTGCATTGAATCTGTAAAGTAATTTGTGTCAAATTCACATCTTAAGATCTTTAATCTTCCAATCCATGAATATGGACTGTCCATCAATTTATTTAAGTCTTTTTCAGTTTCTTTTAGCAATGTTTTATAGTTTTCTGAATATAGGTCCTTTATATCCTTGGTTAAATTTTTACTCCTAAATATTTGATACTTTTAATGGTTATTATAAATGGAAATATTTTTCTGATTCACTCAGTTCACACATCAGTAGTGTATATATGTGTTATTGATTTTTGCATGTTGATCCTATATCCCACCTCTCTCCTGAATTCAAGTAGCTTTATTGTGGATTTTTCAGGATTTTCTAGATATAGGATCTTATCATCAGTGAATAGTGAAATTTTACTTCTTCGTTTCATATTTGGGTGTATTTTATTTCTTTATCTAGCCTTATTGCTGTAGCTAGAACTTCTAGCACAATATTGAATAATAATGGTGACAGTGGACATCTTTTTCTTGTTCCTCATCTCAGAGGGAAAGCTTTCTGTCTTTCACCATTGAGTACATGCTAGCTGTAGGATTTCCATATATGCACTTTACCATATTGAGAAAGTTTCTATTTTTTTTTTAAGATTTATTTATTTACTTTATCCATTTTAAACCTCCCCTTCCCCATTTGCTGTTTTGTGTCCATTCACTGGGAAACTCTTTGTGTTTGTTTCCTGCCATCTCTTCTCATCCTCCTCCTCTAGTCTTCACCAGGATTCCATCCTGGAGACCTCCAATGTAAGAGAGAGGTGTTCTGCCACCTGTGTCACCTCGGTTCCTGTTTTTCAGAGCTTTCAGAGCATCTCATTTTGTCTCTCCCCTGCATCTCTCTCCTGTTACATCATCATCTTGCTGCATGGCTCCTGGGGCCTGGTGGCTCACCAGCACACAGAGCCTGGCAGTCCATGCACCTTCTATATATATATATTTTATTTTACTGGGAGGTCCCGGGGATTGAACCCAGGTCCCTCCATATGGCAGACGGATGCCCAACCATTTGAGCCACATCCGCGCCCCAGAAAGCTTCTTTTATTCTTATGTTTTGGAGTGTATTTATCAAGAAACGGTGCATTTTTTCAAATGCCTTTTCTGCATCAATGGAGAGGATCATATGACTTTTCTTTTTCAACTTATCAATGGTTTATTACACTAATTGTTTTTCTTGTGTTGAACCACCCTTGCACACCTTAGATAAAGCCCACTTGATGGTGGTGTATAATTCTTTTAATGTGCTTTAGGATTCTGTTTGCACATATTTGTTGAGAACTTTTGCATCTATATTCAATAGAGATATTGGTCTGTAATTTTTCTCTTTGTGAAATCTTTATCTGGTTTTGATATTGGATGATGTTTGATTCATGGAATGAATTCAGTAGCATTCTTTACTGTTCAACATTTTGGAAGAGCTTGAGCAAGATTGCTATCAGTTTGTCTTTGAATGATTGGTAGAATTCATCTATGAAGTCATCTGGTCCCAGGCTTTTCATCTTTGGGAGGTTTTTGATGACTGTTTCAATCTCTTCACCTCAGGTTGGTTTGTTGAAGTCTTCTATTACTTCTAGGGCATTGTAGGTAGTTCATGTGTTATTAGTAATTTGTCTATCTCCTCTACATTGTCTAGTTTTTTTTTGTCATACAGTATTTCATAGTATCCTCTTATCATGTCTCTTATTTCTTTGGGGGGTTCAGTGGTAATGTTCCTTTTCTCATTTTATTTATTTGTGTTTTCTCTCATTTCTCTATGTCACTCTTCCTAAGGCTTTGTTGATTTTTTGATCTTCTCAAAGAACCAACTTTTGGTTTTGTTGATTCTCTACTTTTTGTCAATGTCATTTATTTCTTCTCTCATCTTTACTATTTCTTTTTTTTTTTTTTACTTGATTTGAGATTAGTTTGCTGTTCCTTTTCTAGTTCCTCCAGGTGTGCAATTAGATCTTCAATTTTAGCTCTTTCTTCTTTTTAATGTAATCTTTGAAGGTTATAAATTTCCCTCTCAGCACTGACTTTGAGGAGTCCCATAAGTTTTCATATATTGTGTTCTCATTTTCATTAGTCTGAAGATATTTCCTGAATTGTCTTGAAATTTCTTCTTTGACCCACTGATTATTTGAGTGTGTTGTTTAGTCTCATATATTTAAGAATTTTCCAATTTTTGTCCATTATTGTTTTCAGCTTCATTCTGTTATGATCAGAGAAAGTGTTTTGTATATTTTCAGTCTTTTAAATTTGAGACTTGTCTTGTGACCCAACCTATGATCTGTCTTGGAGAAGGATCCATGGGTACTTGAAAAGAATGTATATCATGTTCCTTTGGGGTGCAAGGCTCTATAGATGTCTGTTAGGTCTAACTCATTTATCATATTACTCAAGCTCTCTGTTTCTTTATTTATCCTCCGTCCAGATCCAGATGTTCTGAACAATACTCAGATTGTGTATTGACTTCCCCATCTATTATTGTAGAGACATCTATTTCTTCCTTCAGGTTGGCCTGTTTGTTTCTCATGTATCTAGAAGCACTGAGGTTAGGTGCATAAACATTTAGTGTAGTTATTTTTTCTTGGATAATTGACCTTTTTATTAATATAAAAAATATAAACCTTGTTCATCCCTTATAACAGTTTTGCATTTAAAATATATCTTTTCTGATATTAATATCACTATACCAACTCTTTATTGGTTACTGTTTGCATGGAATATCCTTTTTCAACCTTTCCCTTTTATCCTGGTGTGTCCTTACATCTCAGGTGAGTCTCTTGTAGACAACATATAGATAGCTCATATATTTTTAATCCATTCTATCAGTCTATGTTTTTTGATTGGGGAGTTGAAGACATTAACATTCAATGTTATTACTCTAAAGACATTACTTACTTCATCCATTTTAATCTTTGGCTTTCTGTTGTCATATCCTTTTTACCCTTTTATTTACCCTTACTAATAATCTTCATTTCTACACTCTTCAACTTTCACCCTTGTTTTATCCTTTCAGGCTGCAGCACTCCCTTTAGTATCTCTTGTAATTCTGGTCTTTTGGTAACATACACTCTCAATGTTTGTGAAGACTTTTAAATCCTTCTCATTTTCAAAGGACACTTTTCTCCAATACAGAATTCTCACCTGGCATATTTTCTTTTTCAATACCTTATACACATCATACCACTTTCTCCTCTCCTCCATGGTTTCTGATGAGAAGTCAGCACATACTCTTATTGAAGTTCCCTTGTATGTGATGTTTTGCTTTTCTCTTGCTTCTTTCATAATCGTCTTTTTTCTGATATTTCTCATTGTGAATAGTATGTGACTCAGAGTAGACCTATTTGGATTTATTCTGTTTATGATATGTTGTCTTTCTTGGATGTTGATATTTATGTCTTTCATGAGGACTGAGTAGTTTTTGGTCATTACTTCCTCAAATATTCTTTTGGTCCCTTTTCCATTCTCTTCTTCTGGGATGTGTGTTTGTGCATTTTGTGTTGTCATTAATTCTTTTAGATCCTGTTCCATTTTTCCATTCTTTTATTTTTCTGTTCTGCTTTTTCCCATTCACATGTTCTGTCTTTGAAATCACTAATTTTGTCTTCACGCAATTTAAATATGCTCTTATGTGCCTTTAATGTATTTTTATCCCATCCATCCTGTCTTTCTTTCCCATAAGGTTTGTTACTTTTCTTTGCAGCCTTCCAAATTGTCTTTATGCTCACTCAGTGTCTTCTTAATATCCTTTATCTATTAATCATATTTCCTTTCAAATATAATTTATTTAGGAGAGTTGTGATTATCATTGATCAATTGTCTTAAATCCTGAATTTCTTCAGGATATTTGGTTTGTTTCTTTGGCTTGGCCATCTCATCTTGTTTCCTTGTATGGCTTGCAATTTGTCTAGATATCTGAATATGTTGGTGAATTGACTCTGATGGCCAATTTCTCCCTCTTCCTTATTGTTTTTTCTCCACAGGTCTTCTTTGATATTTGGTTCTTCTTATTCTGTCTTTAAAATTGCTTAGCTTAAATTATCAAAATCATGCCAGGGACTCACTAATGGGGCAAACATTTTTTCCCAGGTGTTGTAGAACAGAGAGTCCCAAAAGCAGTTGTCTTTTTTTTTTTTTAATTCAATGGGTTTATCCATCATATTTAGTTCATATTACTGAGACCATATACTATTTGTCCTTTTGTGTCTGGCTTCTTTCACTCAATATAATGTCCTCAAGATTCATTCATGCTGTCATATGCATCTCAACTTAGTTTCTTTTTTTTTTTTTTACAGCTGTGTAGTATTTCATCATATGAATATAACATATTTTGTTTATCCATTCATTGGTTGATGGACATGTGGATTTTTTCCATCTTTTAGCAATTGTAAATAATGCCACTATGAGCATCAGTGTGCAAAGGTCAGTTCATGCCCCTAGTTTCAGTTTTTCTGAATATTTCCTAGTAGCAGAATTGTTGGATCATAGGGTAGTTCTATATTTAGCTTCCTGAGGAACTGCCAACCTGTTCTCCACAGAGGCTGCACAATTCTACATTTCCACTAACAGTGAAGGAATATTCCTATTTCTTCACATCCTCTCCAGCACTTGTAAGGCCATTCTATAATATATGATGTGATATCTCATTGTAGTTTTGCTCTGCATTTCCCTAATAGTTAGTGATGTTGACCATTTTTTTTCATGTGCTTTTTTTTTACCATTTCTATTCCTTCTTTGGATAAATGTCTATTCAATTCTTTTGCCCATTTTTAAATTGGGTTGCTTGTCTTTTTTGTCCTTAAGTTGTATGATCTTATATAAGATGGATATCAAACTTATTGGATATGTGGTTTCCAAATATTAATATTTTCTCCCATTGAATATGCTTTTTTTTTCACCTTCTTCACAAAGTCATTTGAAATACAAAAGCATTCAATTTGGAAGAGGTCCCATATATCTACTTTTACTTTCATTGCTTGTGCTTTGGGTGTAAGGTTGAAGAAACCACTATCCACTACAAGAAAATGAAGATACTGGCCTATATCTTTCTTTAAGGTTTCATAGTTCCAGCTTTTATATTCAGGTCCTTGATCCAACTTGAGTTAGTTCTTGTACAAGGTGTGAGATAGGGGTCCTTGTTCTTTCTTTCAGACATGGATATCCAGTTCTCCCAGCACCATCCTTTTAATAGACAGCTCTGACACAGCTGGATGTGTTTGACAGTCTTGTCAAAATCACTTGACCAAGGAGGGGCAAGATTGTAACAGAGTAAGGAGCTTCAAGAGTCAGCTCATCCTACAGGGCAGTTAGTAATCACCCAGAACTATCTTTTTGGGGGCCCCAGGGGACCAGAATTACATCCTGCAACACCTTTGAAAGAATGGAAGAAGGAGACTGCCTACCTCCAGAGAAAATCTGTGCATAGAGCACTCCATGCTCCAGAGGCCAGTGCCCACCCTCCACTGGTGAAGACATCTGCCTCAGAAGCTGTTCCATGGGTGGAGTTGGAGGATCCATTTCCCAAAAACAGGGGAGGACGAGACAGTTGGGCACTGACTTTAGCTACTGATTCTAAATTTGGCTGGCTAACATGTAATCCTGAAAAAACTTAAATTTAAGCCTGTCCATGTCAGAAAGATGCCAATAGCTGCTATTTTAACTCCCTCCCTCACATGAGGGGAAGCAGGACTGATTGAAAGTCACAGTGATGGTAGGGATCAGCTACCCAGATTGGATTGCAGGTCTAACCTACCAAAATCAGTTTTTTCTGTGCAATTTCCAGACAACTGAGCAGATGGCCCTCATCATTTACCTTTCCACAGAGAGGAAATCTCTGTTTTTCTGTGTTTTGGTCTGGCCAGAGCTGAGATTCAGAGTTGGCTCTGCTGGTTGAGTTCACTGAAGAAAAGCCCCTTGACCCTTCCTCCTTTTTCCCTTGTAAGTGAATACAGGGAGGAAATTGTTCCACTCTCAGTCAGCTGCAGTGAGCCAGGGGTTTTACCCTAGCTTAATATCTTAGGTGTGGGGGAGGGTAGCCTTTCCTGGCTGCTGCAGTGGTTTGTTAACTTATGCTTGTTGTTTGAGGTTCTTCATCTCTCTGTCTCTCACCCTCCTGGGAGTTTTGAAGCACTGCCTTGATCTGCTGAACCCCAAAGCATGTCACTTGGATAGCTTTAGACTCATTCTTTGTTGTTTTTTGAGAGAGTGCTGAGCCCTGCCTGTGTAATCTGATGCCATTTTCCCATGAATCTAGGAGAGTTTTAAATGATAAAAACTAAAAAGTTTGGAGTCAGATAAGCCTGGGTTTGAATCTCTGATCACACAATATATGATAAACCTTGATAAGAAGCAAATCATTCTAATTTTTAATATCATCTTCTACAAAGTAGGTATTATGGTTTCCTTCCTCCTGTGAAGATAGCTGACTTAAACAATACATGTAAGAACTTAGCATAGTTATTCCCTATCTGTAAGTGAATGGTTATCACTGTACTGAAATGAGACTGAATTTTCTTATATTACTCAAATCTCTAATTCTTCCTGTACTTTCTGCCCCTAATCCCACAGTCCTATTTCATTTCCATATCATCTCTCCAAGCAATTTCAAAGCTAGCAGCACTCTACTTGATATTTACATTGAGCCAGAGAGAACTACGTATATTACAATATTAATTGTCAAATTACACCAGCTAAAATCCCTCATGATTCCCCAATGGACAATGACTTCAAAATACCATAACTTCAATGATGCTTGCATGCATCTCTTAAACCATGAGCTGCCTTCAGAGATGTTGATCACCAAGACATTGAACCTGAATTCCATCTGCACCAGATTTTAATAGTTTACACACTAGGCAAAGTTATATGGCTGCTTTACACCTCATTGGTTCTCTCTGAGAGTTCCATTTAGAAATTTTCTCACCCCTTTTCCTTCCAGGAACTCCAACAATTCTTCAAGGAAGCCTGAGGGAAATTAGGGAAAATAAGGATAAAGAGATAAATGATATTAAGGAGACACAGTGATCATAAAAAAGGGATTTGAAATTATAAAACATAACATAAATTATGGGGATGAAATGCACAACAGAAGACATTAAAATATGTTAGAGGTGTAAAATAGCAGATTTTAACAGACAGAAGGAAGAACAGAATAAATCCTAATAGATGTACTCTGAGACACATATTAATCACAATGTCAAATGACAAAGATAAAGAGAGAATTCTGAAAGCATCAAGAGTAAAGCAATTTGTTACAAATAAGGAATTTGCAATATGTATATGTACTGATTTTTCATTAGAAGCCAAGGAGGTGAGAAAGCAGTGCTATAAAATATTTAAGGTACTTAAAAAGAAAAACTGCCAGCCAAAAACTCTTTATATGACAAACTGTCCTCCAAAAATGAGGAAGAATTTAGAATATTCACACATATTGAGGTGGATCCTCCCACAATTTGGAACTGTGTAAACTTTCTCTGTGGAATAAAAAAGTAGGAGCTAACTGAATTTAAAAAACCAAAAAAAAAAAAAATCTGCAGTAAAAGAACCAATGGACCTCCAAGGCCAAAGTTGTTTGCGTTCAATATAAGCCCTGGAAATACTGAGAAAATATCCTGTCAGAACAAACAGGGCCCTTGCAGCAATGCATTCCTCAGTCTGGTCAGCCTATGAGACTAGCAAACTCTTCAAACCTGAAATCCATTTATTAATATGTCCCAGGGAAGAGATAGAAAACCTGACCAAGACTAAGCTGCTAACTTGAGAGTGCCTGCTTCTTACAGGCCACATTGAGCCTCCAGCAGCTCAGCATTGGTGGTGGAACCTGATGCATGGATGCTGGATTCCTGTTAGGAATGAAGTTCATATAACCATGGATATTTGGTTGCTACCCACTGCAAGTTTTGGGTTATAATTTAGTGGTCAAGAAGGGACAGAATCAGGATCACCCTCCTCCTGTAAACTGTTCAACCAGCAGAAAGATGTCTGGCAGACCAAGCTAAGTTTGTGAAGATGGCTATAACATCAACCAACCTTAGAGAAGTAGCTGTGATGATTCTGATCCTTGACTGAGAGAACAGCACCTGCCAGAGATGGGCCAAGTTCCCTACAAACCAACCTCATTTACTACTCCAAAGACCCAGATAGGAAAATGCTGTTACCCTCATTTTTCCAATGAAGACTTCGAAATTTAGAAGAGTTACTTGGCTTGCTGAAGTCAAACACCAGCAAATTGTGAGCCAGGGCTCTGTCACTTACTCCATACATTTGTATGCAATGCCTGATGTGCAATCTTACTAACAAGGAATGATGTATTCATTATAATGTGACCACAAATGCATAAAGTTATATCCTGAAGAAGTCAAACCTTATTCCTGTCAGGTCAAAGGAAACACCCAGGCTTGGTGTTCTTGGTTAGGAATATGTAACCTGGAATGTCTGGCCTCTTCATGGAAGCAGACAGCAAGCACTCTAGAGAAAAGTGCTATCTCTAGGATCAATTATAGAAAATTACTTAATGATCCAGAAGTCTGAAAAATGAAAGAGTTAATTTCATCAGTAGATAATTAAGAGATACAGATGATGATGAGATTCTCACAGAAACCCCCACAAAATCAGGCCAGGACATTTGAGAAGGGCATGAGAAAAATATATCACTGGGGAGTTATCAATGATGAGAGAAAGCATGAAATCATCCTGATCCCAGGGGCAGTCTGAAGAAATTCAGTCTACAGCTGGAGGGCAGAACTAGGTCATGAACTCTGGATCCAGAGAGCCTGAGAACATCCATATACTTCCTTCTTCACAGACTCTCAATCCATCAAATATCAATGACAGGTGTACAGAATATTGCAGCACTGAGAGCAATTTCCAATGGAACTAACTTTATTACATTTTTTTTTATTATGGGTAAAAATCAAAATTCTCACAATACATACAAACATTTGCAAAATGATATATAAATATATATGCATATATGTGTATTTGCTTACAAAAATGTTATTTATATATATATATATTTTGTATGCAGATTCTCTAAAAGTACTGGTCATAACCCACCAAGTGGACCATTTCCACCCTGAGAAATCTTCAAATGCTTTCCTTGCCTTTGCTACATTCTCTAGAATCACCATTGTGACAGACCTGGTAACAGGTAGCAGCATTTAGTCTCATTTAGTATAATGAAAGGGGGAAATATACTCTGGGGACCCAACATTGAGAGGGTGGTATGTGGGAGAGCTTGGTCCCACTGAAGCAGGCTAGATAGGGAATCAATACATGGATCTGGAACCTGCTGGAAAACCCTCATGAAATTTTGCCATTCAGAATGAGGTTACCTTTGGAAGCCAGGAGAAACCTTGGATATTCTTCAGGGGCCTTACCATTGAGCCCTCCTAGGGGATTGATGGGTGGGGTAATCAATCAAAACAGCAAACAGCTGGGACTCATCCTATGACATTAGCAAAGGGGTGGAATAATTAATGGGTTAAAAAGCAAGTTCAAAGGTTGAACTCTTTCTCTCTATCTCGCCTTTTGATCCTTGTTCTTGACTTTTGTGCCCTGCTCTTGCCATGTCCCCCCACATGGATCAACATGAAAATAATACCTAGGCATTTATGATCTATAATGGGAAACTGTAGTCTGTAAACTGGTCTTCTTCATCACTCTTCAGCCCCTTTCTCTCCACCTGAGACCCATGATCTGTTATTTTCTCCCATTTCTCTTCCTTCCCTACCTTAATAAATTACTGGTCTAACAAACCTGATGTGCTCTTGAAATTCATTTCTTGTAGCTTAGTCAAGAACCTAGACAAAATATGGTTACACCACTGCTCCCTACTCTCTATAATGGTGCTTCATCCTTCTACCATGTATGAGTGTCACATCTTCTTTTCTGAGGCTGTATGGTTTAAACAACACCCAGAGGCAAGGGGTGCCTTCTATAGTACCTGAAGAGAGCTCCTTTTCAGCAAAATATTGACTTTAAACAGAAGCTCTTTGGAAAAATCACAGCTGGAAGTGTAGTTTGACTGAGTCCTATTTTCTTAGGAGATAGGGGTTTAGATGATCCTCAGGCTCCCAAACCTCCAATGAGACTGTAGAGGACTCTTAGATGCCATGGCACTAGGCAATGTCAAAGTACCAAGGAGATGGCAAGCCTAAGAAGCTCTTCATTCTCCTCTTCATTGGATGTGGGTGTTGCACATACAGGAGAAGTTTCTCTGATAACTATTTTCTGATTCCTAATCTAGGGGAATTACATTTTTGATCCAGGTAAAGAGAGATGGTTTGTTTAGCTATAATTATGGGAAACTTATGTCTCCTTGGAGCAACAGCAAAGTCTATAAGGGGTGGCCAGGCTGTTGTCTCCTCTACCTCTTATTGTGGGTCATCAGTATTAATTTTAAACCATAGATGGAGACCATGGCCATCTCTTCTTTCTGAAACTTGCTGGCTTCACTGAAAGAAGGAATTGATCCTGTAAAAGATAAATGGAAGCAACTAAAATGTGTAAACATTCAGGCAAAAAATAATTCTTGAATCAGTCAGTGCCAAAACCAAAGCGGTGAGGAGCTCTGCTCAGGGTGTGGAAAGGGGAAATTTATACTGGGCAAACTTGAAATAAAGTGAGGAAATGTTCTGATTGGATATCTAAATTGCATTGACCTTTTTAGGCTGTTTCCAGGGGAAAGACCTTTCTTAA
>JAKSZT010054059.1:1970183-1982211 GCA_026826555.1 Tolypeutes matacus | reverse complement strand
CCAAAAGTCCAATTTATTGTTGGAACCCTCTCAGCAAGAGCCCATTGATAATAATAGTTGAATAACAACTGTACAGCTTTGTACCTTTTAATATCCAAGGCAAAAATAAGTCTCTTGGATATTAAAAGGGCTCTGAGGGAGAATGTAGCATCCAACTTCCAATTCTTCTTTTCAACTTGTAGTTTTCATACACATAATTGTGTTATATTTTCCACAAGAAGCCCTATTTCTAAGTCAATCTTTCTACTTGAAAAATGAAAGAATGGCTAAAGGAATAGACATCTCCCTCAATCTTTAGACACTTTTACCCATAACTGTTATCATTGGGTTTATAACTGAGATTCATACTATTCTCCTCTTTTCTCAACAGCAGCCACCTTAATTGGGAGAGATTTATAGGTTAAATAGAATTGCCAGATTAAGTGCTCTTTTGATGGTGTCTGTTTGGGATTGAATTATGTATCCCAGAAAAACAAGTTATTAATCTTGATTCACATTCTGAAAGGTGTGATCCATTGTAAATAAGAACTCTTGAAGATGCTACTTCAAGGTGAAAATTCAGTCATACAAAAAGTTACAGGACAAAGCCAGAAGTCAACACAACCCAGAGGAGGAAGGAGAAGACATCACCAAGTGACAGAAAAGCCAAGGAATCCCCAAATTGTCAGCCAGCCAGAAGTTACAGTCCCAGGAGGAAGCAAGCCTTCTAGTCTCTGAAACCATAAGCCAATAAATTCCTACTGCTAAGTCAACCCATCGCATGGTATTTTGTTTTTAGCTAGGAAATTAATATCGTATCTTCCTTAAATTCCTGAAGACATCTCTATTAAAAGTCTCATCATGGTTAATTTTAGCATAGACTTACTAGTTACCTTGTGGTAATATCATCAACTAGAAGATCTCCATGAAATAACTTCATATTAAGACTGAATCCATCCAAATTTCAGATTGACACTTATCTTTACCTTTGCCTAAGGTTGTTCAATACCCTTTGAAAGAAGAAGTAAATAAAGGACTAATTCTTACAGTAGCACTAACAGGATAAAAGCAAATTACATTCATATTATACCTATCCTGCCTGGTAAGATACCTAAGGATGGGGATCGAGATTTGTTCAAGATTTTAGGACTATTAAGAGGATTGTTATGTCACTTTTTAGTGGTGTCAAAACAAATATTTTCCTCTTTGATTTTACTTGGGGTCCTTTATATTACAGTTTTGGATCTATGTTCCACGTTTATTAATATCCCCTTAGATTTGGGGTAAGTTAATTCTTTCTCACTTTTATTTATAAGAATGATTAATATACATGCCATTCTCCAGAGATTCATGGAAGTTGTTGATACAGTATAATTAACTAACTTAAGTTCATACTTTATTTAAATTTCCTCAGTTTTTAAAAACAATATGTCATTCTATTCCAGGATCCCATCCAGGATATCAGATTCCACTTAGTAGTCATGTCCTGTAGGCTCCCTTTTTCCTGTCACACTTTCTCAGGTTTTACTTGTTTTTGATGACCTTAACTGTTTTGAGGAGCCGTGATCAGATATTTTATAGAACATCCATCAACTGGGATTTATTTGTTTTTATCATTATTAGATTGGGATTGTTGGTTTTTGAGAGAAAACCATAGACATAAAATACCTGTTTTGTTATTTCCAATCAAGAATACATATATCAACATGACTTGCCACTGAGCTATTATATTTAAAATTGGTTTTTGTATTCAAAATATAGTTGGGTGTTATTTTTCTGTCTACTCTGCTGGTGCCTGTATTTTAATTCACATATTTAGACATTCACATTTAAAATGATTATTCATATAATTGGATTAACAGGTATTATGTTTGTAACTTTTCTATCCCTAGCATTTATTCTTTTTTCTCATCCTCTCTTCTTTTGCCTTCTTGTGTTTTAACTGAGCATTTTACATGACTTTATTTTCTCTCCTCTCATAGCATATCAATTACACTTCTTTTTACAACTCTTGTAGTGACTGCCCCTAGAATTTGCAATACACATTTACAACTAATCTAAGTATACCTTCAAATAACACTATACTGCTGCACATGTAGTGTAGATCTTAGAGCATTCCAATTCCTCCTTCCCATCCCTTATAACATTGCTGTCATTCATTTCACTTACCCATATGCTATACACATGAAATACATTTTTACTGTATTACTTTAGACAGTTATTTTTTAAGATCAATTAAGAGTAAGAAAATAAAATATTTTGTTTTCCTTCATTCATTCCTTCTCTGAGGCTCATTCTTCCTTTCCATAATTCTGAGGTTATAACTTATATAGTTAAGAGTTTCTTATCCCTGAAGAGCTTCTTTTACCATTTCTTACGGGGCTGATCACCTAGTAATGACTTTCCTCAGTTTTTTGTTTATCTGCAGAAATCATATATCTCCACTTTTTAAAGGTAATTATTTGGCTAAATATAGAATTCTACAATTCTTTTTTTTTCAAGACTTATTTATTTATTTACTTATCTATTTATTTCTCCCCTCCCCATTGTTTTGTGCTCACTGTCTGCTCTCTGTGTCCTTTCGCTATGTGTTCTTCTATGTCTGCTTGTCTTCTCTTTTAGGTGGCACCAGGAACCAAGCCTAGGAACTTCTGGAATGGGAGAGAGAAGCTTAATCTCTTGCACCATCTCAGCTCCCTGGTCTGCTGTGTCTCTTATTGTTTCTCCTCTTTGTTGCGTCATCTTGCTGCGCCCGCTCTCCACACGGGCCAGCACACCTGCACGGACCAGCACTCTGCGTGGGGCAGCTCTCTGCTCAGGCCAGCTTGCCTTCACCAGGAGGCCCAGTAATTGAACCCTGGTCCTCCTATATAGTAGACAGAAGCCCAGTGGCTTGAGCTGCAACTGCTTCCTTAGGTTTTTTTATTTTTCAACAATTTAGTTATCCATTTCATTCTTCTCTTGCTTCTATAATTTCACATGAGAAGCCTGCTGTAATTTTTATCCTACTTCCTCTATTTTTCTTCATTTGAGAAGTTGTGGGTTTATAGAACAATCATGCATAAAATACATGATTCATATTTACCCCCTACTATCAACACTGCATTGGTATGGAATATGTTACAATTGATGATAGCCCATTATTATAATTGTACTATTATTAGAGTTAATAGTTTAACTTAGGGTTCACTGTGTGGTGTAGTTCGTGGGTTTAAAAAATTTTTTTTTTCTATTACCATATATACAATCTAACATTCCCTTCTTTTTTAACAGCTCTATTGAGGTAAAATTTATATACCACCAACTCACTAATTTTCATTATACAACTCAAGATTTTTAGCACATTTATAGAGTTGTGCAACCACCATGACAATTCAAATATAGATTTCTATCACTCCAATAAATTTTCTTGTGCTTATTTTATATAACTGCCATCTGACACCCAGCCTCTGGCAACCGACAGGCTGCCTTCTGTCTTTATTGATTTGCCTCTTCTGTATATTTCAGATAAAGGGGATGAGACAATATATCATCTTTTGCATCTAGCTCTTTTCACTTATCATAATGTTTTTGAGATTCATCCATGTTGTAAGATGAATTAGCATCTTCCTTATTACCGAATTATATTCTATCATATGGATGAATACACTACATTTTGTTTATCCATTCACCAGCTGATGGATATTTGGGTTGTTTCTACTTTTTGGCTATTGTGAATAATGCTGCTTTAAGCATTTGTGTACATGTGTGTGTGGACATGTGTTTTTCTATTTCTTGGGTAGATACATAAGAGTGAATTTTATGTTTATGTTTAAGATTTTTAAAAAACTGCCAAACTATTTTCCAAAGCAGCCATACTATTTTACATTCCCACCAGCATTGTATGAGGTTTCCAACTTCTTTTTTTTAAAGATTTATTTATTTATTCCCACGCCCTCCTTCCCCGCTGTTGATTTTGCGCTCGTTGTCTGCTCTCTGTGTCCATTCACTGTATGTTCTTCTGTGTCTGCTTGTCTTCTCTTTAGAAAGCACTGGGAACCAATCCTGGGACCTTCTGGAGTGGGAGAGAGGTGCTCAATCTCTGGTGCCACCTCAGGTCCCTGGTCTGCTGTATCTCTTTTTGTTGCGTCTTCTTGCTGCGCCAGTTCTTCACTCAGGCCAGCACTCCACGTTGGCCAGCTCTCTGCTTGGGCCAGCTCACTGCGTGGGCCAGCTTACCTTTCACCAAGAGGCCCTGGTAATTGAACCCTGGACCTCCTATATGGTAGATGGGAGCCCAATCACTTAAGCCACATCCGTTTATTCACATCCAATTTCTTTACCTCTTTGCCAACACTTGTGGCTGTTTGTCTATTTTATTCTAACCATCCTTGTTGGTGTAAAATGATATCTCATCATGGCTTTTATTTGCATTTCCCTAATGACTAATGATGTTGAGCATTTTTTCATGTGCTTTTTGGCTATTTGTATATATTCTTGGAAGAAACCATTTTTTAAGGGGTAATTTTTGCATGGCTGGTAGAAGATAGTGATTAATTCTAATGGTAAAATATTTCATCTCCTGTTCCATGAAGATTTTCCTGATGACTCCAGTCTGCACTGGTCTCTACTTTCTCTTATATTTTATTTTATTATTATTTTTATTATTATTATTATTATTTTTTTAGGAGCCGTTTTATCGTTTTTATTGCATAACAACCATTAATGAAGCATAGTCCCTGCCGCCTTAATCGCGCGGGGACTAAAGTTCAACTCCTGCCATGTGTCATGCCCAGTACCTGGCCTGACAGGAGTGTAGATAAATCCACCGGCAGGACGAGGGGAAGGGGAGAGGGGACGGTGGCGGCAGGGAGCGGGCCCCTGGGGGCGGCAGACAGGAAGGGGCCACTTCCACCGGGGCAGGATGGGGTGGGGGAGGGCCCCCAGGGGCGGAAAGGCACAAGGAGTCGGACCTGAGCGGCCTCCCCAGGCACAGCCCGCTTCCCCGGTGGGGGGCTTCCCACGCACTGCGGGCGGCGGGCATGGGGCGGCGGGCAAGGGGCGGGAGAGCCTCCTCTCCTCTCCACGGGCTAAGCCCGCAGCTTGGCCCGCGTCTAGCTGGGTCAGGTCGGCAGCGAGCAACCAGGCACTCCCGACGGCCCCGCAGGTGGGGGGCTGCTGCGGTGGGGCCAGAGCCCGTCCCCAGGCCCGTTAATCTTTAACTGCCTCTAGGCCAGAGCTGACCCCAAAAGCAAACAGAGGGGCCGCCTCCCCCAGGCAGCAGCACAGCCACTGGCCGGGAGGGCTCTGGGAGGTGGGGGGCTGCAGCGGCATCTCAAAAGAGGCCAGTGAGGGGTCGTTGGAGGTGGGCGATACCTCTACCCCTCGCCCCCCATGCTGGGGGCACCACCCTCGCCCCCAGTGCAGGAAGCTGCAGCCTCTCCCGGGGGCCGTGGGCAGGACCCCAAGGTGGGGGCTGAGGCTGGTCCTTGGGGGGTATGGGCAGGTCCCCCTCTGGGCAGCGGCGGCCCCCATCTGTAGCCCAGAGAAAGCCGGGGAGGAGGCGCTTCCTCCAAATCCGCGGGGCTATTGTTACCCTTTCCGAGGCCGTGACAACCAAAAATAATAATGACGCCCCTCCCCAGGCGCAGGGATTCTGGAGGAACAGCTGCCGCCGCCATCGCGCCATCACGCCGAGGAAAGAGCAAGGTCAGGCGCTGGCAAGGCCTAATTTTGGGTGTGCGCCCGCGGCCCGCTCCCTCCCTCCAGCCCACGGGGGCTCCCGGGGGCGGGCTAACAACCCCCCCCCCAGGGGGGAGGCCAGGAGGGAGGGAGAGCCGCCGCGTGGCCAGGAGCGGAGTCTGACTTTGATCAGAAGCGACAGAAAGGGCTGCGGGGCAGTGGGGGCCAGGCTGGGGCACCAGGTTCCCCTGCCCCAGCCCTCGCTGGCCTGGGGGGCCGGGTCTTCCCCCGCAGAGAGGGGCCGGCAGCCTGTCTGGCCAGAGGGGCTGCAGGAGGGTGTGGGTGTGGGGGGGTTGGCTGGGCCTGGAAAGTTCCTCCGTGGCCGCCCACTCCCCAAGGGCCCCACTCGCCCGCTGGCGCTAGAGGGGCTAGTGGTGCTGGGCCCAGCCCTCCCCCCGCGGCCCCCCAGGCCCAGCCGCAGCGGCGCGGGGCAGGCCTTCTAGGTGTGCACTTGTTTGGCACAAAGCAGCCCGAAAAGCCCGCTCGATTGGGGGGTGCGTGGGCCGCAGGGCCCCGCTCGGTACGCCCAGGGTGGCTTTCAGGGGGTGCCCCCGGGCCTTGCCAGGAGAGTCCTTGGTCACCGGGAGACCCCCGGGCCTGTGCTGGAAGTTCCGACTTTTCCAGGGAACCGGAGGCGCAGGCCCCAAGCTCCTGCGGATCGGGAGCCTTCGGGAGCAGCGCGGCCAGGGAGCAAGGACAGGCCTGCGGGGCGGGGAGCAGCGGGCCGGGAGGAAGCGTAAACACAAATTCCTGGTACTTCCCAAACTGGGGAATTGGGGTGAGGCGGTGGAAGGGGGGGGGGCTGGGTTGAACCCGCTGGTTTTTCACTTTAAAAATTATACATCTTCATGTCACGACCGCTTCTCCTTAAGAGCACAAACATCCAATTTGGCTTGGCGTAATAAAATCGGCTGGCGCTCCCCTAAATGGAGTCATTCCGGAGAATTAAGTTGTGAGATCTAATCTATTATATCCATAAAGGAGAAACGCTCTCATTGTAAATTCAGGTTCTCAAGAAGCCATACCTGGGCCGCGGCCGCCCTCCCGGATTTGCTACTTGAAGGTTTATCAAATTACTCAAAATGTTGGGCTGCCCTCTCCGTTTGTCATGGCAACAAAAACCCAACGTGGCAGCATTCCCTTTAATAGCCTGGAAAGGTCAGAAACCACAAGGAGGGGGAACTTAAAAAAAGCATTGTCCCCCCCCCCCCTCAGCTGGGAAGGGTGCTTATTATTTTCCCAATGACAATTCCAGTACCAAAAAATAATAGCAAATCCACACGGACCGCGACTTCCTTCAAGTCCTCCCGCTCCCCGGCTGCGGTCCCGGGTGCAGCTCGGGTGGGTCGCACGCGGACCCCGAGGGCCGCAGACTCGCGCCTGAGCGGGGCTCCCCTGAGCCGCCTGCAGCCCTGCGCGGAGGGGCCGCGCTCGCTCCCCGGCGTTCGTGCCGCGCCAGCCGGAGGGCGCCGGCTGCGCTCAGGCCTGGCCGGGCCAGACAAAGGAGTCGCCGTCGAGGGCTCAATGCGCGCCGCCACCCTCCCGGCGCCTGTCCCAAGGGAGCTTGGAGAAGGAAAGAAGGCACCGCCTAACATAACATCTGTATGGCCTGCAAGCCGGGCGCGTGGGGGGGTCGTGCGCTGCCCTTTTCCGGAGGAGGGGTGCAGGGTCTCCCGGCCCACCCCTCTCCATCCGATACCTTGTCCACATCTGAGGATTAATTAATCTGAGAAGTCCAGGCTTGAGTTAAGGGGTGTCGGGCACTGGCCAGAAATAGGGGTCACCAAGGCCTCAGAGCCCCTGCTCCCTTAAAGGGATGTTTAGGGGGACGGCGAGGAGGAGATCGAGAAGTTTCGAAATTCCCAGGACAACTGGAAAATGCGGCCTTTGTCAGGTCCGCGAAAAAAGATTAATGAGGCGCCAGCGGAGTGTCAGCCGGGCCTTGCTTTAGGCCTCCAGCGCGCCCCGTCTAATCTTCGGTTTCCATCCAATTATTTTTTTCCCTGCCACTTCCAACTCACTGTCCGCAGAGGGAACAAAGAGAGGAGGGTGGGGGTGGGGACGCCAGGCCGCGGCAGAGGGGACCCCTCAACACCCGGGCCTGGAGGGCGAGGGGTGAGGGTGGCCGGGCAGGGGCTGGGACATGGGGGGCGCGCACCGCAGCCGGCGCGTCTGCGGCGCGGTTTGACGGAAGAGGCGCGTGGAAACGCTATGGCGCCGCCGGAGGACGAGAAACCCCCTTTGCCCTCCTGGCAGAGGAGGGGACGATCCGAGCAGGTCCTGGCGGCCTCGTCCTCGGCAGGGAGGGCCGGGAACGGCCTGGTTTCTTTCTCCCCGAGAGGAAGAGCCGTCCAAGCGGGTCAGAAAGGAGCGAAGTTACACTTTCCAGGTTTAAAAAAAAAAAAAAATCCTAAATGAAAAAAATGAGTCCACGGGTTCCCACCCGTAAGTCAACAAAAAACTGGGGCGACTGGAGTGGGGAGCATTCGGGGGCCATAAATCCGCGGGAGCCGGGAGCCTTGATGGCTGACCGAGTTCTCGGTGCTGAGAAAATGGTCCTCGCTTGGTCGGACGCGGGTCTGCGCCGGGGGCGCCGCGCCGGCCGCGCCAGCGGGGACGCGCACAGCGAGGACGCCCCGGCCCCGCGTCTCTGTCCCCGAAGCTGAGCTCCGTGCCCCCCACCCCAAAAGGCGACCTTCCCGCCCCAGCCCGGAGCCCCGACTCGAGATGCGCCGAGAGGGTCCCGGGGGCTTGCGCCGCCCAGTCCAATAGCTGCGCTGCTAGCACCGGCCCCGACTCTGGGCCGGGGGCCCCTTTCTTTGGGACCCCAACTTGGGTGAAAATCCTCGGGGGGCGTGGGGCTGGGAGCCGAGCCATTTTCAAAATCGTGCGCCCTCGGACTGGGGCGCTTCGGCATCCTCAGCGACCCGCCCCCGCACCCCCCGCCTTCGCCTTTTGTTCTGACTTGGGGGAGCACAATATGACAAGCACCCCCTAACCACCAAGCCCCTCGATTTCCATTCTTCTATCCCAAACAGCAAGAAAAACATTGCACTCCATAGGGGTTTCCTCCGCGGGAGGAGACCAAATTTGCAATTTCCCAAGTAACTACGGCTCCTCGTCTGAAAGTCTTCAACGACTCCCCCCTCCTAAAAGGCAAATGCGTAGAGAATGGAGCAGAGTGAGGGGGCCTCTGGCTGAGCCGCCTCTAATTTGGGGGTGGGGGGAGGAAGGGAAGGCAAGTTTTCTTCCGAAGAACCCCAAAGGAAAAGCGCGCCCTCGCCGCCCACGCCCCAGCCTTCCTCTTTGTCGGGGAGCCCGGCCCTTCCCGCGCCCGGGCCGGGGGAGCTCCAGGTGCGCAGTCAAGCCTTCGCCCCCCGACGGCCCTCCGAGGGCTTCTTTTGTTTGAAGTGGGCAGGGGGAGGGGACGGGCCCGCGGCGGGGCCCCGGGACTGGGAGGGGGCTCCTCCCGGGGGAGCGGGCGCCGGGCCCACATCGGCCCCCGAGCGGCCCGGCTCGTCAAGACCCAGGGCGCACGGTGTCCCCGGCCAATTCCACGGAGGCGCGCGGCAGGGGCAGGTCCCCGCAAGGCGCAGCGCCGCGCCTCCGAGGCGGGGGTGCGCGCGCCGGGCCCCGCGCCGGGCCGAGAGACTCGCTTAGGGCGAAGGCTGCGCCCCCCCGCCGGGCCTCCCTCGCTGCCTCCCGGCGCGCGAAAGAAGGAAAACGCACGTACCTGGCGACGCTCCGAGCGAGGCTCGCGGCCGCCACCTGCGAGGGGCCCCCAGAAGCACCGCCCGCGCCCGGCCGCTCCGGCCCTCCCGCCCCGCGCCGCCCCCCGCGGGCCGCCTCGCCGTGCAGGGGCGCTGGGGTCCCCGGCCCCGCAGGCCCGGCGTCTCCGGCCGCGGGGTCCGGGCTCGGGCCTGGGGCGCGGCCCCCTCGGCCCCGCCGAGCTGCGGAGCCGGACGCGGAGCCCTCGGGGAAGGAGCGGCGGCCGCGCGACCCGGCGGGGCCGGGGCGGGAGGGCGCAGGAAGGAGGGCGGGCGCCGCGGACCCTGCGCGCCGCCGGAGACCCTGCGGGAGCGGCCCCCAGAGCAGCCCGCGCCGGCCCCGCGCCCGCCACCTTTCTCTTATATTTTAAAGCATAATTCAGATTATGTTACACCCTAACATCATCCAAATCTTCCCATGGAACTCAGAGTGAACTCAAGCTTCTTGCTTTCCAGCCTCATCTCCCATACACTTTCCTTCACACTCTTGCTCATTTGCTGGAGCCATTGCAACCCTGGAAAGTGCCACACTCATCCTTGTTTCAGGGTATTTCACCTACTGTTCCCTCTATCTAGAATTCTCTTTCTCTGGTCTTTATTGGACAAGATCTTTTCCATCATTTGGCCAGCCTGGCTTGCCTTCTGGATTATTCTCCCAGCTGCTGGGATCCTATGACCCTCTTAGTTTTTCTCCAAAACATTGATCACTACTGAGATTATCTTAGGTGTTTGCTTGCCTTTTCACTTTCTCCCTCATGAAACCTTCAGCTCCACAAAGGGCTGCCTTGTCCAGCACTGTGTCCCTACACTTGGTATCAGTCTTGCCTGCAGAAGGCACTAGATATTTGACAGTCAGATGGCCAGTTGATTGAGTCTGTGGAGTCTACTAATTTTTGATGGCCCTCACCCTCCTCTCATGTCACTTCTGTGGCCTGAGTCTTTGCCATCTATCACCAAGTAGAGATAAGGAAGGACTCAAGGGCAGAGGCAGCATTCTGTCCTCCAAGCCCAGGAGCACTCACTGGACACTTGTTGAAGCTCCTGTGGATTATGTTAAAGCAGCAGACATTGGGGGCATTGACAAACCAGGGCGAGGGAGAATTGGAAAAATGAAAGAAATTTAGTCTCAGGAAGGGGAGATTTAGGGGTGATAAAAAATACTGAAAAGGCTATTGGGTGAGGAGGATGCTTTGTAATTGTGTGTGCTCTGAGGGCAGAACAAGGAGCAGTGGGCAGATGAAATGGGGAGGTGGATGTTATTTCAGCTTGAGGAGGATCTTTCTGTTCACCTTGCCTAGCTGCAGAATGGCTTTCCTTATGAGACCCTCCTGTCAGAGGGAGAATTCAAGCAAAGGCCATATGATTACTCCTGTGGTTGAGAAGATACATGTAGGAGTAGGCAGGAACAGGTGGTTTCACGGCCTTTCCACCTCTGAGCTTCCAGGAATTTCTTTAACTGAAGGGTTGTGTGTTGCCTGTCCTAATTTTCAGGTATGACCTAGAATTTTGACCTGAAGCTTCTAGAAAAAGGGAAAGAGCCACGTCTGATTTATATGTCTTTGGGGCATCAAGGTATGGGGAGTAATGAGTAGAGTGCAAGTGCCAGCCTGAGCACCAGGTGACGGAGAGAACAGAGCCAATGTCTGCAACCTGGACAGCGAATTTTCTGTTCTCTTGCTTGTTTGTTATCCAGAACCCCTCAGGGCAGGGACTTGTTCATCTCATCACCCTGCTCCCTGGTGCCCAGAACAGTGTCCAGCATTAATAGGTGATCAATACACAACTGACATGAAAGCCTGGACTTGGGCATCAGGGCCCCTGTAGGGAAATTTCTGTCCACTTCTGGCTTTGTAATCTTGGGTCATATTCTTCACATCCCTGAGTCTGTGTCCTTTTCTCCCAGGTAGGAACAGTGACCTGCAGGTGATGGTCATCCCCACCTACCAGTGGGCAGAAGTGGTGCCCAGACCTAACTACACAGTTACTCTTCTTTTTTTATAGATCATGAAAGAACGTTCTAATATTTGTACTATTAACCACAGTTGTCATCCACAACAGGGTTCACTATGTTATAGTCCTATGTTTTATCCTCTAGCTTTCCTTCTACTATCATACACAACCCAAAACTTCCCCTTTAAATTTTGAAGCAGTCCCATTTATCTATTTTTCTTTTGTTGCTTGTGATTTGGGTATAAAGCCCAAGAAACCATTTTCCTACCACAAGATCTTGAAGCTGCTTCTCTACATTTTCTTCTAAGAGTTTTATGGTCCTGGGTCTTTTATTTAGGTCTTGATTCATTTTGAGTTAATTTTTGTATATGGTGTGAGATAGGCATCCTCTTTAATTCTTTTGGCTAGGATTTCCAGTTCTCCAAACACCATTTGTTGAAGAGACTATTCTGTACCATTTGAGTGGACTTGGAAGCCTTGTCAAATATCAATTGGCCAGAGATGTGAAGATCTATTTGTGAACTCTCAATTAGATTTCATTGGTCAATATATTTGCCTTTATACAAGCATCATGCTGTTTTTACCATTGTAGCTAAATAATATGCTTTAAA
>JAKSZT010054059.1:1891279-1930183 GCA_026826555.1 Tolypeutes matacus | reverse complement strand
AACCCAGCATTTGCTGCCAGAACCAGTTCCTGGTATTAAAGCAGAAGCAGATGAGATCAACCCGTCATTCTCATGTGGTCATTTCTGGCCCCTAAGATTCCTTCTTTGGGGGAGGAACTTTTAAACTTGAACTATTCTTTCCAGAAGAACACCCAATGACAGGCACTAAAGTAGGCTTCATGGCCAAAATTTATTACCCTAATGTAGGCAAGTTGGGAAGAATATGTTTAGATATTTTGAAAGATAAATGGTCCCCGGCACTGCAGATAACACAAATCTGCTATTCATTGAGGGTTTATTAAGTGCTTCCAATTCAGATGATCCATTAGCAAATGATGTAGTGGAGCAGTGGAAAACCAATGAAGTCCAAGCCATAGAAACAGAGCATGGGCTAGGCTATATGCCATGAATAATATTTAAATCAATCTGATCATCCAGTGTGCATCTTCTGTTCTGCCAAGGCTTATTCCTTTTCTGTTTGCATTTAAGGGACACAGTCTTAGAAACATTACAGAATAGAAGCCCAGACATCTTCAGTCCTTTGGTGATTAAATGCACATTAGCAAATCTATGTCTTGTCCTGAATTACTGTTGTAAAACATGAGCAAAGGCTAGAATTATCATATGGATTATTGCGAAACGTTTAAAAGCAGTGACCCCTCTCCTGCTTTTATTCATTCCCCCCATCATGCGTTAAGTATAAAAGCACTGTGAATGAAGGTATTTGTCAGAGTTAGTTGCAGGGGTGTGGGTGTTTTTACTTTTATTTTTGAGGAGGGAAGTAGTTTTAATTTTATGAGCCCTACTTTTATAATCTAATTAAATGCATTGGTTAAAAACAGCTAATCAAGTGTTCTTTAGAATATACCCTCTAATGAAGACTACTTTTAGAAGCTGTAGATGGAAAAGCCTGATTGAACCAAAATGGGAACATTAAACAAACATCACAGCCATCACTAATAACATTGTGACTTTGCTGTCAAGTGTAGAATCCTCCCTTCAAAAAAAAGCTTGTGACTATTTTGTATGGCTTGTTTGGAAACTTCTGTAAATCTTAAGTTTCAGTAAAATATTTTTTGGTATTCTGAAAAAAAAAAAAAAGAAGACAGGAGAAGATACACAGAGGAATAGCGGGAGCTTCAGAGACAAGGAAGAGGAGAGAACTTGTCAGCTTTGATCCTGCAGCCTTGGGAAGAGAGGTGCGCCATTCGCCTGAGTTTACAGCTGAACTTTTGAAGAAAACAGAGCAGCCAAGCCCAGAAAGAAATGAGCCCTGCAGTCTACATCTTAGATCGGAAGAAGCTGGGCCTACAGAGCCTTAAGAAGAAAGAGGAAGGCTGAACCCTCGCAGATATTGGCAGCCATCTTTCTTCAACATGTGATAACAGACATTTGGTGGAAAGTACTTGTTATGGTACTTTGAGTTGTACTCTTTAGGGCCTGGTTATTGTAAGCTGTTACCCCAAATAAATACCCTTTATAAAAACCAACAGATTTCTGGTACTTTGCGTCAGCACCCCATTTGGCTGACTAATACAGAAGCATTGCTACTAAGCATGGTCTATAGTTTACATTATGATTTATACACTTTGCACTACACGATTTTATAGGTTTTGACAAAATGTATAATGATTTGTATCCATCATTGCAATATCATGCAGGACAATTTCAATGTCCCCCAAAATGCCCCATGTTATACCTATTCTTCCCTCTCCCTCCCCTCAGAACCGCTGGTGACCACTGTCTTTATATCAATGTTACAAATTCTCCCATTACTAGAATAATAATAGATATACTTTAGTTCACAGTTGCATTCCCATCTTATGTTTTTTTCATTCCTCAATCTTGAGGATTTTGGGATGGTGATGCCCAGTCTGCTTCTTACTGAGAGGGAGCTTAGGTCCCATTGTCAGATGGCTGGAACTGTCTTGCTTGTGGTTGTAGATGCTCTTTGTTTTTTGGGGATGGGTGTTGTTTATCATCATCCGTTGGTTAGTTGTCCAGGGTGAGTCCAATGAACTGGAGAATAGTTGGAGGTGGTTGCAACTCTGCTGTGGTTCAGGGCTCAACCAGTATATGAACAGCCAGGAGATTTAAGTCTCTGGGACATATATTTAATGGGTAGAATGCTAATTATAGGTTCAATAAAAGGGGCATAAGAGATATGTGTAGGAAAAGTATAAATGAATCTAACTCTGATACATTGGGGAGATAGGTTATCATATATTCCAAGTTAAGATGCAATCATGGGTGCCAATTTCCTGGGGTTGTCTGCCCTGCCCACAGAGTCTAGGTGTCTCTACAGCCCTCAAGTGTACTGTTGCTTGAAGCACTGTTTACTGTGGCAGTCAGTGAGTTCCTCCTGAGACGTGCATAAGTGTAAGTTCTGGAATGACATCCTGGCTGACTTTGAAATCTCTTAGCCATTTAAACTCATTTGTATTTAATATTTCCCCCTTTTGGTCAAGGTCTTTTTCCAAATGCCTCACTAGTTGCTCTTGGTAATAATCCCTCGGTGCCATGGAGGCACATCCCTGGGAGTCATTTCCTATGCTTGGAGGATGGCAGTGAGTTTATATGCTGAGTTTGGTTAGAGAGAGTCCACATTTGAGCAACAGGGAGCTTTCAGGAGGTAACTTTTAGGCAATATATAATACTAGGCTAAATTTCAATTTCAATTGAAATTTCACCCTTTTGACAAAGAACTGTGAGGTTCAAAAAAGTTTGTAATTTTGAGGAGGTCCCATTTATCCATTTTTTCTTTCATTGCTCATGCTTTAGGTGTAAAGTTTATGAAACCATTTCCTACTACCAGACCTTGTATATGTTTCCCTACATTATCTTCTAGGAGCTTTATGGTCTTGGCTCTTATATTTAGATCTTTGATCCATTGTCAGTTGAGTTTTGTATAGGGTGTGAGATGGTGATCCTCTCTCCTCTCATTCTTTTGGATATAGATATCCAATTCTCCCAGTGTCTGTATTTTAATTAATGTATTTAGACCATTCACATTTACAACAAGTATTCATATAATTGGATTATTTTTTTATTATTTTCTTAACTTTTCTATTCCTTGCACATCATCTTTTTTTCTCTTCCTATCTTCGTTTGCCTTCTCATGTTTTGACTGAGCATTTTACATGACTTTATTTGGTCTCCTCTCTTAGCATATCAATTACACTTTTTTTCACTTCTTTTAATGGTTGCCCCTGGAATTTGCAATATACAGTTACAATGAATTCATTTATACATTCAAATAATGCTATACTGCTGCTCATTTAGTGTAGCTCGTCAGAGCATTCCAACCCCTCCTTCTCATCCTTTGTAACATTGCTGTCATTCACCTCACTTGTTCATATGTCATACACATGAAATACATTTTTACTATATTACTTTAGATGGTTATTTTTAAGATCAATTAGGAGTAAGAAATACAATATTTGTCCTTTTTGTGTCTGGCTTATTGCACTCCACATGATGACTTCAAGATTCATCCATGTTGTTGCATGCATTAGAACTTGATTCCTTTTTATGGCTGAATTATATTTCCTTGTATGTATATACCACATTTTGTTTCTCCATTCATTTGTTGATGAACACTTGGGCAACTCCATCTTTTGGTAATTGTGAATAATTGTGTAAATATCTGTTTGAGTCACTGCTTTCAATTCTTTGGGTATACATCTAGTAGTGGGATTGACCAGTCCCATGGTAATTATATACTTAACTTTCTGAGAAACTGTTAGACTGTCTTCCACAGTGGCTGTACCATTTTACATTGCCACCAGCAATGAATGAGTGTTCCTGTTTTTCCGCATCCTCTCCAAAGCATGTTATTTTCTGTTTTTTTTTTTTTTTTATTTTTATTTTATAGCAGCCACTCTAATGGGTATGAAGTGTTATCTCATTGTGGTTTTCATTTGCCTTTCCTTGGTGTCTGTTCAAGTCTTTTGCCCATTTATTAATTGGGCTGTTTTTCTTTTTGTTGTTAAGTTTCTTTTTATTCTGGAAATTAATCCTTTATCATATATGTGGTATCCAAATATTTTCTCTCATTATTTAGGTTGTCTTTTTACTTTCATTATAAAGTCCTTTGAGGAAGAAAATTTCCTGACATACCATTTATCTATTTTTTTGTTGTTGCTTGTGCTTTGGGGGTAAGGTTAAATAAACTATTGCCTAAAAAATGTCCTTAATACACTTCCTTATGTTTTCTTCAAGGTGTTTGATAGTTCTATCTCTTACATTAAGGTCTTTGATCCATTTTGAGCTGATTTTTGTAAAAGGTGTGAGATATGGTTCCTCCTTTTTGTGGCAGATGGAGATCCAGTTTTTTGAACACCATTTTTTGAAGAGACTTTTCTTTCTTAATTGAGTGGTCTTTGACTACTTATTGAAAATCAGTTGGCCATAAATATGAAGTTTGATTTCTGAGCTCTCTATTCAAATCCATTGATCTATATATCTGTCCTTGTGCCAGTACCATGCTGTTTTGATTACTGTGGCTTTGTGGTAGTTTTAATGTTGGGAAATGTGAGTCCTCCATGTTCACTCTTCTTTTTCAAGATGTCTTTATTTAATTTGTGGTCCTTACCCTTCCATGTAAATTTGCAACTTGGCTTTTCCATTTCTGCAAAAAAAAGTTCTTGGAATTTTGATTAGGATTGTATTGAATCTATAAATTGCTGTGGGTGGAATTGACATCTTAACATTTAGTCTTCTAATCTGTGAAAGTGAAATGTCCTTCTATTTACTAAGGCCTTTTTCATTCTTTAGCAATGCTTTTAATTTTCTATGTACAAGTCCTTTACATCCTTGGTTATATTTATTACCAGATATTTGATTTTTTAGTTGCAATTGTGAATGGATTTAAAAATTTCTTTTCCTGATTGTTCATTGCTTGTGCACAGTAACACTACTGAGTTTTGGGTGTTGACCTTGTGCCCTGTCATTTTGCTGAATTCATTTAGTAGCTCTAATAGCTTTGTTGTGGTTTTGTCAGGATTTTCTGTATATAGGATCATGTCTTCTGCAAAAAAGGAAAGTTTTAATTCTTCCTTTCCATTTTGGAAGGCTTTTAATTCTTTCTCTTGCATTATTGCTTTGGCAAGAATACCCTGTACAATGCCGAAGAACAATGGTGACAGTGGGCATCTTTGTCTTTTTCCTAATCTTAGAGGGAAAGCTTTCAGTCTTTTACCCATAAGTAAGCTTTTCATATATGCTCTCTTCCATATGAATTTGATCAATAGCATTTCCATTTCTGCAAGGAAAGCAGTTGGAATTTTGATTAGTTCATGTGAAATGCATAAATCATTGTGGGTAGATTTGGTATCTTAGCAATTTAATTCTTCCAATCTATGAACAAGGAATAAATTTCCATTTATTTATATCTTTAATTTCTTTGGTTTATAGTAACTTTATGTTTACGAGTCCTTTACATATTTGTTGAAATATATTCTTATATAAGTTTTTGTTGCTCTTGTAAATTGAAATTTTTCTTGATTTCCTGTTCAGATCGTTTCTTTCTTTCTTTTTTTTTGGGGGGGGGTGGACACTTAACATTTATTACAACTAGTTTGTGATACGATAAGACAATGATCATATAGCTTGAATATTGGTCATGATTACAACAAAGCATAATTCAGTCCTATTGTTAACATCATAGATTAGTGTGGTACATTTGTTAAAACTGACTAACCAATATTGAAGCATTGCTACCAACCAAAGTCTATAGATTACATTTGTGCTGTACAGTTCCATAGGCATAATGTTATGTGTCCATCATTGCAGTATCATAAAGAAGAGTCTTACCAATCCAAATATGCCATATTCCACCCATTCTTCCCAACCCCTTCCTTCTGAACCCCTTGACAACTACTATCTTTATATTAATGCTACAAGTTCTTTCACCAACACAAGATAATAACTACAATAACAATAAATCTACTCTGGTCCATGATTACACTTCCCCTTATGTTTGTTCATTCCTTAGTCTTGAGGGATTTGGGATGATGTTTGGTCTGACTCCTTCAGGTTGTGAGGGGACTTACATATTATGTGGCAGATGGAAGGAAGTGTTTTGTTTGAAGTTGTAGATACTTCTTGTTTGTTGGGATGGGACTTGTCCATCATCATCACTTTGTTGGTTGTCCAGGGCAAGCCCTAAGAAGTGGAGAGTAAAAGTTGGTCACTAGTTTGCTGTGATTCAGGGCTCAACTGGCATATGAACAAACCAAAGATTTAAGTTTCTGAGAGATATATTAAATGAATATATTGAGAATTATAGGTTCAAATAAAAGGAGTAGAGGAATCATGATTAGGGGAATTATAAATGAGTATAACTGTGTTATATTGGGAAAATAGATGATCATATATTCCCAAATAGGACTTCCTGAAGGGTTGTTGATTTCATGAGGCTGTGTGCCTTACCTCTGGTGTCTGGACATCCCTATAGCCCTCAGGAGCACTATTGTTTGAGGCTTTCCTGTCGCAGTTAGTGAAGTCTGTCTGAGACCTGCATAAGCATAACCTCTGGAATGACCTTCCAACTCACTTGGAAATCTCTTCGCCATAAAAATTCTTTTTTATTTAATGTTTCTCCCTTTTGGTCAAGATCTTATTCCAAAAGCATCACAGGTTAGCACTTGGTAATAATCCCTTGGTGCCAGGGAGGCTTAACCCCAGGAGTCATGTCCCATGTCATGGAGAAGGTAGTGAGTTTATTTGCTGAGTTTGGCTTAGAGATAGGTCATGTTTGAATAGCAAGGAGGTTTTCAGGATGTAATGCCAGGTTGCTTCCCTTAAAGTAGAGTTGATAGATTTAGAAAATAGAAATATTTTATTTGGCACCCCCCCAAAAAAAAAAACAATAGAAATCTCTACAAAGAGAGAGAAGGGGAGAGAGAGTGAGAGAGCCCAAGATGGAAGCCTTAGTGTTTTATAATTTAATCTGAAAAATGACATTACCATCACTTTTGTTGTATATTTGTCATGCAGATCAGCCCTTTATTATGTAGAAGGGTACTACATAAGGCTGTGAATATGCAGAGTAGGTGGTCATAGCTTATTACAGTTTATCTTAATTCTGTGCCAAATGCTTGCAAGGCTTGCTTAAAGCAACAGTAGTGACTGCTATATTAATGGTTGCTTCTGATAACAGATTTTGGGTCTTCCTTTAATTTAATGATCCACTATGCTGTAAATTGTTTATCACTTCCTGAAAAATTCTCACAGCCTTTCTCTGAAAGCCACTTCAACTTATGAGATATAGTTGATTTTTCCTTTGTATATTATTATCCATCACTAAAACACTTCAAACCATGTTTTTTTTTCTATTATGAGAAGGATAAAGGCAGGACTTTTAACCTCTAAGAATTGGCAGTGCTTTACTAGAGAAAACTATGGTGTCATATATATATATATATATTATATTCTCATTTTGAGAGTTTTCTAAATAAAATGTTTTAAAGCACTTGTTAGTAAATTTAAGGATATCTGATCTCATTGCTTCTTTTGTGAAATAAGGTGTTGTTGGATTATATGAGAATGTTAGTGGCTACATGTATATTTAAGACACTGAAAGCTCTTGCAGCTGAAATTCACAGAAATTTAAGGTTAAAGTAGTGATTAGATATTGCTGAATGCTTTAGACTCATAATTTCAAATTGGCAATTACCAAACTGGCTAATAAAATGTGGCCTTTTGAGTCTAAATCCACCTCTCCAAGAAGTGGGGAAATCTGACCCTGACTGGACTCCAAACAGATGTTTCTATTATAATGATACCATGTACAGATCCCAAAGGTGTTTGCAATCTTGAGTGAGGTTCTTTTTTCTGACCTTCTTGTTTGCCCAATGCAAAATTATCAATTATGCAAGATTGAAAACAGGAACAACTCTTGCCTGAAGTCATCAACCAAACCAAATATTTGTTCTGTGCCTGATACCCTGCTTAAAATTTCTGAGATAACACATAAAACATAAAAACCATTCTTTCAGTTTCCCTAATGAAATGCTCTTCTGGAGAGTATTGTCATTTCCCTTGTTGCAGTAAGTCCGTAAAACTCAGTTCATTAAGATCATAGCACATTTCTTTATTGTGGAGGGAGATATCTATGTCAAAATGGTTCTTAACTCCACTGGACAGAAATTATGTGTGTCTCTACTTGGAAATACTCTATGAGTAAATAAGAAACTTCACTAAATCTAGGCCCTTTATCAATATTAAACAATAATATAAACTGAGTACATTCTCCCAGACAATCATTTGTGTCCTTTGCCTTCATATGATGTTGAAAGAATGTGCCCCTATATTTTTGCCTCCATATTTTATACTTTTCATTTATTAATTTTCTTAATTTCTTTACTTACATATTGTCTATCATATTTTTGACTTTTTCCTTACTGTTTTTATTGTATTTGTGTTATTAGGTTAAAAGAAGTTATGCACCTGTAACTATTAATGTATTCTCCTTTATTTAAAATGTATTTTAATTTACTAATGTTTTTACATTAGCATATTTAAAATCCAAGAAAATTGTATTTGGGGCTTCAGCTGGATTTAAGTAGACCTTTTGAATTTTTAATTTGTTTATCTTAGTATTAATAAATTTTGATGAATTATATATATCTTTTAAACTAGCATTGTTCTAATAATTCTTTTGGTTTATTTCCTTAGACTTTCTAAACACCTATAATTTCTTTAAAAATTTAAGCATTTCTCTTTTCTCCATGGTGTTAACACTTGCTAGTATGTATATTAAAATATTTGAAGGGTTGCAGGTGTAAATTGTGCAGAGTTTCTGCACACATTTCTCCATCTCTATCTTCATCTTTGTCTCTGTTTCTATTCCTGTCTCTGTTTTCCAATCTATTTCTACTCCATCTGTTCACAACCTTCTCCCTTATCCTTATCCTTTCATGGTTATTCATGCTTGCTGCTCTTAGCCATCGATGACACCTCTGAACATACAAAGGGACTTAGTTGACAAAGTGTCATTTTTAAGTTCTACCACCATTTTTTTTCAGGAATCATTTAAAATCTTCCATTGAAAAATTAGAAAATGCATTCCTTTCATTAAGGATTTCCCCGGGTCATATCATAAAACAATGATGTTAAATATGTGTAAAATAAAATGGTAAATATTCATTTTTTGTAAGAAAATTATATACCTCTTTACTCTTCCCTGACAATCCTATGAGAAAATTCCCTTGGTCTGATGATCTCAGTCTGAGAATCCCAGAGCTCTAATGCATCACTTGGTTACCACATTATACTGCAGCTGAGTCCCCTCTCTCTAAATGGCAATGTTTTATTTAGCTTCTTGTCTTAGGGAGTATGGGTGTTGCAAGGTGGTCATGCTTATGCATAGGAGAAAATCAACTTTGGTAGGTTCTTTGATTCCCTCCCCATGCCATTTGGGGTCTTTTGATAGATAAAGTTGTTTTTGGTGGTGTTGCAGAGAGGGATGAAGACGGGGTGGACTACACTCTACCACTAGAAAAGCCCATTTCTCAGTTTCCTGTGCTCCAGAGAAGTAGAGTGTAACAGAAAGTGCAGGAGTAGAAATTTCACAGGAATTGACTTGGGGACAATTATATGGAGAAAGGCATATGAAAGAAATAAAGTTGCTTTTAAATGGGTATCCATATTTGATAATCAAGATAAGAGGAAAAGTTAAGTAGATACTATAACGTTATAACTATTGCTCCTAGTTTTAGGTTCTCTGGGGCCTGTTTTTCTTATTTTCTCCATGTATCAGCTCATTTTTTTTTGGGCCTTCATCTGCTGTATTACCAGGCATGTAATCTGGTGGAACAATTCCAATGTGATCTCTAGTCCCCAAGGATCTTTCTCTTTTATGATACTCCACTCTGCTCATATGGCAAACAGACAAGCTACTCTAAAATTCTAAATATTGAGTTCCTGAGCATTTGTGAATGATGTCACAAAAATATTCTTGCTAGCTTTTTTCCAAGTTCATTATATCCATTTCAACAATATTTTTCCAGATGCTTGTAAATATTTTTATTTATCTCAACTGTTTATGAACAATTTTTAAGTTATTTTGCACTAAATCTTTTGCCTTACATTATTTATATTATTTATAACCTTGATGACTGCACTTTGCTACCATTCATTATCTTCCTATAATCTTGTTTTTTCTTTATATTTTATTGCTCCTGGTCTCTTTTTTAGTGTCACAGTGGTAGAAACATGCTGTTTTCTTTGGCTTTTCCTTTTTGATCACTTTGTAGCATACGAAAGTGAAAGCCAGCCCTTGTTTTCTTTTTCAAAAGTTTTATTAACGTTCCTTTTTTTCAAGCTAATTTAAAGTCTATAGATGCCACTATCACTTGCAAAAACTTTTTTATTAGTTAGAGCAGTTATAGTTTCACAGAAAAATCATGTAGAAAGTACAGAGTTCCCATATACTCCTCCCTCACACGTTTCCCCATCTTATACATTTTGCATTAGTGTGGTCCTTTTGTGAAAATTGATGAAACATTACAATTATATTTTTTATTATAGCCCATATTTTACATTAGGGTTCACTCTTTGTGTTGTACCCCTTGCATTTTTATATTCCCTTCTCCCTTGTCTCCTGCTGTAGCACTAGAAGTTGGACTTTTAAAAGACAGGTAGTATGTAACAATAGTAGTAGTAATATAATTATGATGCTTATAAGTACTATATACTAATTTAACCATTTATGATTCCTTTTTAACCTTTCTTTTATCTCTTTACTTGTTACACCTTAAGCAATTATTTCTCTCTTATGATGGCAAAATTTGAATGACTCCTAATTGTTGTCTCCAGTCCTGCTCTTTCTTACATGTCATATATATCATGGCTTTTTAAAGAATAAATGGACCCCTGACTTTGCCAAATCTTATCTGACACCAGAAGTTTAGTATATGGTATTCTTTCGCATTCTCATAAGCACTGCTTCCTCCAATTTGTAGTAATAATTTGTGCTTTTAAGTCTTTGTTCTGTCATTAGTAGCTGTGAAATTTTGGGCAAGTCAATTTAGTATGGGTTAAATGTAGGAGGGACTATTCTTTTAGGTAAAATGGAATCGCATATAAAGTTCATAATGAGTAATTATTTTAGGTCATGAAAAAGAACCATAGTTGCATGATGTAGTGAAAAGTGCACTGAATTTGGAATCAGAAGGTCTGATTTTAGTTCCTAACTAGCTCTATGGTTTTGTGTAAGTTGCTAACATCTCTGAGACTCCTGATCTATAACTGAAAATTATTCTATTATCTCACATTTTCTACCTCTTTCTCACCCCTGAACAGGTAATAATGAGGATCAAATATGTGAATATAGTCGGTAAATACCAACTCCCAACTCTAAAATTCCATCATTACCTATTTCAGAAACCTTTAAAATCTGATGAAAGAACATTTGTATTATAATATATGCCTTTAAGAAGGGTATGGAAGGTGACAAATAATCATCTCATGAAGGCTGGGAGGTAGAAGCTGTGTAAGTTCCTTGCTTTGCTGCTTTTAGAACTACTGACTCTATTTCTGTCCTTCTCTCTGTATCTGTGTCATTTTGTCCTTCTGTCTCTCTCTCTGTATGTCTTTTACTGTGTTTCTGTCTTTCTCTGTCCCTTCACATGTTTATTTTTTCACCTCTAAGACTTCGTCAAGTTATCCAAGGGACTCTACACACCTTGAGGAGAGGTTTCCCTATTCTCCAGCTGGAAATTTTTAGTAGGACTCATGGAAATTAATCAAGCATGTCCCACTTCCTGGATTCCCCAGGGTAGCTGTAGCTCTGATGTTAGTGCAGAGTGCTAAAAACGGCTGACTCCGCCCTTTCTGGAGCCGAGCACCAGCGTCACTGGGTTGCTTTGTAAATCAGTTTGACTGCAGATTCGCCTCTCCTCTCAGCCTGATGCTGCTTCAGTTCGGCTTATCTACTCCCCAAAAGTATGGGGCGGTCCAGGCAGCCAGATTGATGGCAAAAAATAAAAATAAAAAATTCTCTTCCCCGTCCTCCAACAGGACCCTCCCTCTTTTGGGGAATGTCCCCTCTTCCTGGCTCTGTGACGTTCTGGGGCTTATCCTTGGGCAGCTAGGCAAATCAACTCCCTCCCCTGAACATAATCACCCTTCCCGTCCACTGGGTGCCGATTCGCTCCGGCTTTTCTGTTCACCCAAGGTCCAAGGGGCTCCAGGCAGCTAGATCCCCATAAAATAAAACTTTCTCACCCCGCTCGCGGCTCCAACTGGCCATTTTATTTATTTTTTCTCCTTAACTGCGGGGCTCAGCCGTCTGTGCCAACCACTACTGGTTGGCTTAAAACTCACGAATCTCTACCGTTCCGTCCACGCCATTGATCCGGGCAGATAGATGTCCCAAGCTTCTCATTCCATGCATGCACAGCACAGACCCCCGGGCAGGACCCCGTCCACAATCTGCCTTGCTCTGGGAGCTTGCAGTGTGTGCCCTCCTAATGCCGTCTTGGCCCCAAATTTGTGCTATTTATTTCAATCTCTATTCTAGGAAACAAAGGAGCCAAAAGAAATAGTAGTCCTTAATATTTTGAAACATATAATACAATTGGGGAGATAGAATCAATACAAATGATCAATACAAATGACCAGTGATGGTTGGTAGTATAGGATAATCTCCAATTAAGGAATCAGAATATTCTGTCTTCTCAGAATACCTTCTGCTTTTCTCTCAACTCATGAAATTCCTACTAATTTTTCAAAACTCAGAACAAACTTTTCACCTTTGTAAATTGTTCTCTGCATTTCCCTGCAGACACTGTGTCCTTCTTGCCAACCGTACAACCCTGGAACAACTTTCATGGAGCTCTGCATTGTGGTTTATGTGTTATGTGGGAAATTATTATTTTTCCAATTAAATTTAAATTTCCTGACTTGTAATATTGAGTGAGGATAGAGGTTACTATGAACTTGAGTTATTGGGGGAAATTTCATTGAGAAAAATGGATTTTTTTAATTAATGTTTAAAAGATGGATTGTGATTGGAAATTTTCAATAATGAACCATCCATATATGACTACTGTCTGCATATGGCTATTGAACACTTAAAATTATAGAAATGGATTTTTATTTAATAACCACATATGAAACAATAAAGTTTGGTTTACCTCTTCTTTATTACTTTTCTATTATTTAGAATTCAAAGTCATATCTGTATTAGGATCCTTGTAGATTTTCTGTCTATAACTACTTGTGTAACCTTCACTGGACTGCTAATTTTCTCAGTTGTAAATGAGGAACTTGACAAAGATCATCTCTAGAATATTTGTATAGTAAGAATTTTATGACAAATTTCAATAATCACATACATCTTAGGTGTCTGAATGTTTGTGTGAATAAAAACAAAAATACTAAAGGGCAAAACTTTGGGATAGAGTTTTGTCTAATGCTGGTTTCTCATGCCTTCCTTTAGTTCCAATACTGTGGTTTCTTATGTACTCAGGCACTTTTTATTTTACCAGCCCTTTATTGTTTCTGCTCCAACTTCCCTATTTTCTCAGCATACTTAAAAGAGGAACATGCCCAAATGTTGTGGGAGTAAGAAGCCTGAGACACAAAGGTGTTTGACCCACAGGCAGGAGATTATATTTTCCATGTTAACTATGTATTCATTACAGAAATAGGCAAGAATAAGAATAAGAAGACTCGTGTAGCAGCTAGGAATAGGGTGAGGGAACAGTCAGTTTTGGCATTGGATAGTTTGAAGCAGAGGGATGAGATAAATGGGGCTGATATCAAGACAGATGAGGGAACAAGAGAGGTCAATGGTTATATGCCATCTATGAGATTAGTGCTCATTTCTACATCTTAGGCAAACTCTAGGTCCTTAGTATTCAATAGTCATAATCAGGGCTCTCACATTTTAGGGATTGTCAAGAATATGAATAGATAAATCAAAGTGACTTTCTTAAATATCTTATCTACACCAATCCTCTTCACCTTGCACACCAGACTAGATTCTGGCTGTTAACTGTCCTACAAGGTATTCCCACTGAATCTTGTGACCACAGAAATACCCTGTGTCCTCAATTGCTATTTTACATGCCTTGGTTCTGTTGTATTCTTTAGTCACCTCTTAGCTCTATATTAGGTTCTGTTATATTCATCCCTTCTCTGTGGCTTTGGGTGAATTGCATATATGATTTTTTGGTAGTGATGTGAGAATGAAATGAGGTGATTTTAAGAGGAGAGACAGGTTTAATACCTGAAGAATATTCTTGGGCAATTCAAGAATAGAACCTGTGAGTTCTGTGAAATGAGACCATCTATTTCTGATACTTCTTTCTTTATTTCATAATGCACCAGCTTCCCTGATCCTTCAATTTGTACTATGCACATATAATATGTTTCCGTATTTCTACATTTCATACATTCTTTTTTAAAAGTGAAGAATAATCTTGGGTGGCCATGATGATAGGGATATTGCATGTGGAAGTAACTCAACTGCTGAAGTGACGATAAGTAAAATGCTTATGTAGTGATTATGTCACCTGAGAAGGAATTGAGAGGATACATAGTTTCACATTATGAATATCCTTGAATAATTAATCATTATAATTCTGGGGTGTTATTATCATTCTATTTTTATTTTCTTCTTTATTCTCTTTTATCTGGTAACAGTGGAGGCATTTCCGCTGATAAATCAATGGATGGAGAGAATCCTTCGATGGTGTCAGAATTTGTGTTCCTGAAAATATCTTATTCCTGGAATATCCAACTTCTTCTCTTTGTGTTTTTTCCATATTTCATTTGGCAAGCATGATTTCAAACACCCTCATTGTGCTCACAGTGGCTTCTGACCCTCACTTATACAACCCAATGTACTTTCTTTTGGCCCATCTTTCCTTTAATGACCTGGGTATTTCTTCAGTCATTTCTCCAAAGATGATTTATGACATTTTCAGAAAGCACAAAGTCATTTCCTTTGGAGGCAGCATCAATCAGATCTTCTTCCTCCATGCCACTGGTAGCACAGAGATGGTGCTACTCATAGCCATGGCCTTTGACAGATGCATTGCCACATGTAAGCCTCTCCACTATTTGACTATTATCAACCAAAAAATGTGTGTTTTGTTTCTGGTTTCTGCATGGATAATTGGCTTGATCCACTCTGTGACTCAACTAGTTTTGGTTATAAAATTGCCATTTTGTGTCCCGAATGTGTTGGACAGCTTTTACTGTGACCTTCCTCGGTTCATCAAACTTGCCTGCATAGAAACCTACAGACTAGAGTTTATGGTCACAGTCAACAGTGGGTTTATAGCTCTGGGATCATTTGTCATTTTGGTTATCTCCTACATTTCTATCCTGGTCACTGTTTGGAAACATTCTTCAGGAGGCTCATTCAAGGCCCTTTCCATTTTGTCATCTCATATCATGGTGGTGATTTTGTTCTTTGGTCCTTGTATCTTTGTTTATACCTGGCTTCACCCCACATCACATGTAAATAAATTCCTTGCTTTTTTTGATGCAGTTCTCACTCCTTTTCTGAATGCATTCATCTATACATTCAGGAATAAAGACATGAAGATAGCAATGAGATTATGCAGCCAACTTATTACCTTTAGAAATATATTTTAAATGACAAAGGCTTTATTTTCTATTATTTCATTTCAGGAGTTTGCAAATATGTTACTTATATTTTGTCATCCTCAATTGAAAGTGCATTGTTCTTTTAAAATCTTCATGAGAAATTGTTTTGCTACCTATAGTGGAAAGAAGCATGTGTTCCAGTAAAAGAATATCTCCAAGTTTAGGCAAATTGCTTTTCTCACAGGAGACATTACATTGCTGAACTTACTATGGTATGGTCTTCAAACCTGAGTCTCTTGATTGTCATAGAACTGGATATGCAAGTAAATGCAGATTGACTTCAAAGAAATTGACACATTCTTTATTTACATATGTCACTAGCTAGGTTCCTACTCTATCATCTACTGATTTAATTCTGTTCCTTTTGCTTTTGTTTGATTTCTGTCATTACAAGTTATGTTTTGATTTGGTAATATTTTATGTTTATATTAACAGATCCAGAATTTATCATTCACACCCTTTTCAACAACTAGCAGTCAAGGATCACTCTCAGATAGATATGTTGCTCCAAGGACACTGAAACCTTGTACTGCTACATATATCTTAACTAATTTATCAGCATTCCTATTGTTCCTTTTATTATGGAACATTTGTAAGCACTTTTATTTATTTATTTATTTCTTCTTTTGGTTGTGTAGATTTTATTATTTACAATTATTATTTTTAAAAGTTTTAGATTACATAAATGTTACATCAAATATATAGGGGTTCCCTATATACCACACCCCTCCCTCTCCCACTCTTTCTCCCATTAACAACATCTTTCATTTATGTGGTGCATTTGTTACAACTGATGAACACATATTGAAATATTGCTACTAACCATGGTCTATAGTTTACATTATGGTTTACACTTTGCACCACAGAATTTTATAGATTTTGACAAAATGTATGGCATGTATAAATCATTACAATGTCATGCAGTACAATACCAATGGCCCCAAAATGCCACATGTTATACTTATTCTTTCCTCTCCTTCCCCTCAGGAACTCTGGTGACCAATGCCTTTACATTAATGTTATAAGTTCTTCCATTACTAGAATAATAATATTATCTTTTAAGTGATCCTGATTTTATCTAGCAATTTATCCTACTTGATAATTTATTTGACTTCTTTTCTTACTTTCCAATGCCTTTATATTATTTTTTTCCTGAATCCTTTCCTGGATACTTTGAAGACATATACATATATATGTATATAATCAACGATTACTAGCAGACCTTAATATAAGCCTTCCCATAGTTTGTTTTGAAGAAGTAGTACTTGCAAATTGGAAATTTCACTAGATTTTCTCTTCCATTGATGTAATAATGTACAGTATGTCATAGCAGGGATTCTCCAATTCTGCATTGTTTATGTGTGTCCATTTATAGAAACTCCTGCTCTTTCCAGTCCTTTCCCTTCTGCCTTTCTGACAGGTGTACAATGACGACAACATATATTTCCCAACTGCATAGTGACATGATTTTCCATGTCACTTAATGTAAAACTTTCTCAAAGGTTATTCTTTTTACTCTAAAGAAATATCCCCTTTGTATCAGTCAGCCAAAGGGGTGCTGATGCAAAGTACCAGAAATCTGTTGGCTTTTATAAAGGGTATTTATTTGGAGTAAAAGCTTACAGTCCTAATGCCATGGAAAGTTCAACTCAAGGTACCATAAGAGGTACTTTCTCAGCAAAGTCAGCTGCAATGTGTTGAAAGAAGATGATGGGCGGTCTTGTCCTGGTTTCTCAGGGCTTCTTATATCAGTCTCTCAGCTGCTCAGCTGCTCTGTTCTCTTCCACTTCAAACTATCAGGTGAAGGGAATCTCTCTTCCTGGGGCTTTAGCTGTTTTAACCTTCTCCTTTCTGTCACATGGCAGGACTGAAATGACCAAGTTCTCTTCTCTTTTGTGTGTCTTCTTGAGTGAGTGTCCATTTATATCAGCCCACCAAGGGGGCAGGGACTCAATCTGAGTCATGCCCTACTGATGAGGTTGAATCAAAGCCTTAATCTTAACAGGTAATTTAATCATGACATGTCAGCTGAATCTAATGCATTTAAAGGGTATCACACTCATAGGAACAGATAAGTTTACAAACATAATCTCTCTTTTTGGGATTCATAAATAATATCAAACTGCCACACCCCTTTCATCCACATCTGCTCCAACCAACAACCTCCTCTTTCTGGCAAATATTCTTTTTCTTTCAGATTGCCATGTATTATGACTGGAAGGTGATATCTTCTTATAGATCCTCCCTACAAGGATCTGATTGATTAAAGGTTGGTCTCTGACCAAAGCCATAATGACATAACCCTTGGCCTCATTTGAATGGTTCAGATATGAGCCCTGGACCAAGATGGGCTAATGTGAGTTTTCTCCAGGATGTGTGGACTTGACAGCAGAGATAAAACAAATCTCAGTTCGTATTGGAGCTGTAAGATGTGGAAACTGCTTTCAATGATATTTCCTGCTGTCACAAATCTTATCTGGGTTAATGAAAAATGATATGAAAGAATAAAGTATAGGATTCAATGAGAGAAGATGGGTGGTCTTCAAGGGCTTGGTTCCAGCTGTCTTGAACATTTAACTTCTTTCTTTCCTTCCACACAGTTTGGTTACTAATTGAGCTAAACATTTCATTCTCTTGCCTAAGTTTATTCAAATCATTGTTGTGTTACTTACAACCAAAATGGTATTGATAAATATATCTCAAATCCTAAGGAAACTATATTTTTAAATACATCTGAAGTATTTCACTCTTTCCTTATTTATATGGAAAGCAGTATTCTTTCTTCTAATAGATAGAATACATACTCATTATATCAAATTTATTTGGAAATTAGAGATAGGAAAATAGAAATCACACACAGATCACCATATGTAGATAATTACATAATTACAGATCACCATATGTAGATAATTTAATTATGATTATAATTAATTTTTCTATTTTATTATTGTAGGGAATTTAAGTTATCTACAATATTTTACTCTGCTTTGAAAATCCTTGCATATACTCTTGCCTGAATTTGAGATTATTAAATTTTATAGATTCACATAATCAGAATTAAAAGGGTATCATAATATCTTGGGCTTTTTTTTTCCATTTTACCATTTCTCACAAATGATTGTACCTGCTGTAGATAAGTGCATCTATTACGTTATCCTGCCAAAATTACTGAATGAGATCATTCATTATAAATATTTGTCAGTTTGGAAAGCAAAAAATGATAAAATCTCGTTTTACAATTCATTGATATTTAGTGTATCTGTACTTTTCCAAATGTTATCACAATACTTTGAATATTAGTGCCAGATGTGCAATCTAAAAACTTATAATGTATACAATAAAAATGCATTTATTGGCTCAGTAGTAACTCTGAATCATGGCTCATGGACTCTGAATTCACTCAGTATCACACTTGGATTTTTTCTCACTTGCTCCCTTTCTCTTTCACCTCTCTTCTCTCTCTCTCTTCCTTCTCTACCATCTTTACCTTAGTTTATCATCATACATTGGTCTTATTGTTTTCTTTTGTACATGGATTTCTTTATGTATGTTGTGAGGAGAAAGGAGAGGCTGCAAATAACTCCAAGTTAAATCATCCCAGCAGTACAACCTCAGAGAAAAGGGAGGAATTTTCTTTCCTAGTATCCGCATTAAATCACAATAGAAAAAAAAAATATATATATATAGAGAGAAAGTACAATTAAAGCATCCTAAATGACACTGCTTCATTTCCATGCCAGGCCTCTGATGGACCATGTCTGTATCACATGCCTATCATTATGGACAGGGCCTATGGTTATCTGATTGACAGACTTGAAATAACTATATGAATTGGAAGAAGAGTATTTTCAGAATGAAGGGGTGGAGGTGCAGCCATCTGTGGAAGAGGAAAAGAAAATCAGGGCAGGCATAAAAATAGTCACGTAAGTTTTTATTCATTTGAAATATAAGTTAATATCCTTTGCTGAGGTGGTCTTCCTCCCCACTCCCACAGGTAGAATGTTAGTGTTTGTTATATTGATTTAAGACCTACTGATATGTAAAAGACATTAATTCCTTTATTCTCATATTTTTATTCAAACTGTTTCCTTAGTTTATTGTCTTTTTAATTTTACATATGATATTTTTTAATTTTTATTTATTTTATTTATTTTAAAATTTTTTTAATTTTTTTATTTTGGCATCATATTTTATTTTATTTAAATTTTTTTTTATTATGGGTAAAAATCAAAATTCTTACAATATATACAAACATTTGCAAAATGATATATAAATATATATGCATATATGTGTATTTGCTTACAAAAATGTTATTTTTATATATATATATACATATTTTTAAGAGGTGCTTAGATTACCCAAAATATTACATGGAACCCACTGGAATTCCCATGTTGCCCACCTCCCACACCTCCCACCACATCCCACAGAAACATCTCCCACGTGTGGCCCACCACCCTCAATGAACTTACACATCCTGGAGCCTTGCCACCAACCATAGACCACAGTTCACACTGTAGACCACACTCTCTCCCACTCAGTTCTTAGTGGTGTTTGCTGATTTAAAATAGCCTATATCCGTTGCCACAACAGTACTCAGGACAACCTCCAACTCCCAAAGAAGCCCCTGTATTTCAACTGCTCATCCCCTCCCTACCCCAAAAGTGTCAAGTGGCCACTGGCTCCACCTCATTGTTATAATTTCTTGCATTGCTAGAATCACCATCTGTGAACAAGAGAATACCATCAAGTCCACTCTAGTCCATAGTTCTTCCCCCAATCCAGAGGCGACTGGGATGGTGATGTCCACTCCAACTCCAAGTGAGAGAGGGCTTATATCCCATGGATATGGTGGGTGGGATGATCCTGCCTGCAGATGCAGGCCCTCTCCATTCCCTGGGATGGCCATTTCCCATCGTTGTCTCCTCACCAGGTGACTTGGATGAGTCCATTGAGCTGTAGGGTAGGAGTTGCAGCTCCACCTAGATTTCATGCACACCTGGCACATAGGTAGGTGGGAGGCTGCAGTCTCTGGAAGTATACCTAAAAACTCCAGCATCACATGTAGGTTTGAATAGAAGGGACTGGTGAACCATGTGCAGGGAGGACTTATTTGAGTCTAATTCTGTCACTCTCAGGAGCACAGATTCCAAAATAGAACCCACTGATAAGACATCAGTCTCTGGGGCTATCCCCCCCTTATATAGGACCAGGGTGTCTCCGGAGCTCTCAGGAACCCCACTGAGTGGGGTGATAGGCACTTAGATGTTCTATGAGCTCCTACTGAGGTGTGCGTAAGAGTTACCTCTGGGATGGCCTCCCGACTCTCTTTGAAGTCTCTTATCCACTTGAACTCATTTGTCTTTACCATTTCCCCCTTTTATTCAAGGTCTTTTTCCAGTTGTGTTGTCAGTTGGCACTTGGGAAAAGTTTTCAATTAGCAATAATCGTGCCTCGGATAAACCTCATTGGCTACGATACTGCCACTGCACAAAGCTGCCAGTTGGCACTTGATATTAATCCCTCATTGCCAAGGAGGCTCATCCCCGGGAGTCATGTCCCACGTTGGGGGGAAGGTAATGCAATCATATGCTGAGTTTGGCTTAGAGAGAGGCCACATTTGAGCAACAAGGAGGCTCTCAGGTGGCAACACTTAGGCACCCCACAACTGCAGGCTAAGTCTCATTTACAAGAGCAAAGACTCACAAGGGTAGTCATCAATAAAAAAATAAAATAAAATAAAACATCAGTGGGTCATCCTATTTTGACAGGCACTGTCCCTACACTCAGAGGACTATTGCTGTTCCCTTGGAGATTGTGGCAGAGCTCTCCAGGCTAGGAATTCAGATTCCCTCATTTATTGTGTGATTATCCACCCATCGTGACCATGCCCCATCCCCCGATCCTTTGAATGATTTTGTATATCTTTCATGTATATTCGGATGAACCAATCCCCACGAAACCCCCCCCAGACACCCCCCCCCAATAATCCCCCGCCGTACCCATTGTAACCCTTCTGTGATCCAAATCCTCCATGAACATTTAGTCCATAAAATAATCAAATACACTTACTAGGAAAAAGAAACAACTGTGATAAGCTTACATGCAAGAGACAAACATAAGGAAACTCAGGGGAAAAAAAAAAAAAAAAAAAGAAGGAAAAAAACCAAATAATCAAACAAAGAACAAAACAAAATAAAATATAATTAGTGGATTGGGACATTCAAAAAATGGGCAAAAAGTAAAGGAAATGCCTTTAAAATATATATATATATATATATATATATTCATTTTTTTTTCCTTTCTCTTTTCTTATTTCCCTTTTTTCCTTCCCTTTATCACTGTGTTATCGGATGTCTGGTGTGCCATGTCACCTTCCTCCTCTCAATCCCCATTGTCTCCCAATTTTTCATTTAATTTTCAAAGAAGTTTTAGGTCACAGCAAAGTCACACACGGAGTGCCGGAGACTCCCAGATACCAAACCACCCCCCCTTCCCCACCCCATATTAACTCCTCCCCTTTTTTTTTTTGGTTGTTAGCATTGTTATAACTGTTATGCAGATAGCAAAATATAGCAACTAAACATTGTCAGTGATTTACAGTATAGTTTACAATTTAGAGGATACAGTTTAATAATTTTGATGATATTTACCATGTCCTGTGTCCATTACTGTAAGGTAATGAAAAACCTTCCCCATGACCACCAAACAACCCATTAGATCTTGACTGTTCCCTTCTCCCCAGCCCCCCAGGGCCCATGATACCCCCCCTCTCCCAACCCATGGAATGTCAAGATTCACAGTTACCTGCCCTGGGGGTTTGAACCAGCCCTTCCTAATCCACCCCCCCCCCAGTGCTGCACCACCAAACCCAGGAACACCACCACTCATCTGCCCCATACCCCAACATGCAACCACACTCTATCCCTTTACCATAGATTATGTCCATATGGGTGATGGCTCAAAGCCTGCTCTTCTCTTACTCTCCTTTGTTAACCTATCTTTCAGACAATGGTTCTCAGAGACTGCTCACTTTCCTCAGTTCAGATCAGTGAGGTCATATACTGTTCATCCTTCAGTGCCTGGCTTGCTTCACTCAACATAAGGTCTTCAAGATTCACCCACGTTATTCCATGTGTTAGCGCTTTGTTCCATCTTACAGCTGAGTAATATTCCATTGTATGTATGTACTACATTTTGCTTATCCATTCGTCTGTTGATGGGCACCGGGGCTGATTCCAACTTTTGGCAATGGCGAACAATGCCACTATGAACATTGGTGTGCATATATCTGTTTGTATTTTTGTTTTCAGTTCTTCTGGGTATATATCCAGCAGTGGAATTGCTGGATCATACGGAAGATCTATTGCTAGTTTTCCGAGGAACCGCCAAACTATCCTCCACAGTGGCTGGACCATACCGCAGTCCCACCAGCAGTGGATGAGGGTTCCTATTCCTCCACATCCTCTCCAACATTTAGTGTCTCCTGTTTTTTCAATAGCTGCCATTCTGATGGGTGTAAGATGGTATCTCAGTGTAGTTTTGATTTGCATTTCCCTGATAGCAAGTGATGTTGAGCATTTCTTCATGTGCTTTTTAGCCATTTGTATTTCTTCCTTGGAGAAGTGTCTTTTCAGGTCACTTGCCCATTTTTTTATATGGGTTGTTTGTCCTTTTATTTTCGAGGTGAAGGATTTCTTTATATATGCAGGATATTAGGCTCCTATCAGATATATGGTTGCCGAATATTTTTTCCCATTGGGTAGGTTGCCTTTTTATTTTCTTAATAACATTCTTAGAGGTGCAGAAGTTTTTAATTTTGAGGAGATCCCATTTATCAAATTTTCTCTTGCAACTCGTGCTTTGGCTGTGAAGGTCATGAAACCATTTCCTATTACAAGTTCCTGTAGATGTTTCCCTACATTATCTTCCAAGGTCTTTATGGTTTTGGCTCTTATATTTAGATCTTTGATCCATCTTGAGTTGATTTTTGTATAAGGTGTGAGATGGTATTCTTCTCTCATTCTTTTGGATATGGATATCCAGTTCTCCAAGCACCACTTGTTAAAGAGGCCACTCTCTCCCAACTGAGTGGGTTTCGTGGCCTTGTCAAATATCAGATGACTGTATATGCGAAGATCTATATCAGAACTCTCAATCCGGTTCCATTGGTCAGTAGGTCTATCCTTGTGCCAATACCATGCAGTTTTGATCACTGTAGCTTTGTAGTATGTTTTAAAGTCAGGTAATGTGATACATCCAACTTCATTTCTCTTTTTCAATATATCTTTGGCAATTCGGGGCCTCTTGCCTCTCCAAATATATTTTGTGGTTAGTTTTTCCAGTTCCTTAAAAAATATAGTGTTGACTTTTATTGGGATTGCATTAAATCTGTAGATTAATTTTGGTAGGATAGACATCTTGATGATGTTTAGTCTTCCCATCCATGAACAGGGAGTATTTTTCCATTTATTTAAGTCTTCTTTGATTTCCTTTAACAGTGTTGTGTAGTTTTCTGTATATAAGTCCTTTACATCTTTAGTTAAATTTATTCCTAGGTATTTGATTCTTTTATTTACTATTGTAGATGGAATTTTTTTCCTGATTTCCTCCTCAGTTTGCTGGTTATTGATGTACAGAAATGCTACTGATTTTTGAGCATTGATCTTACAGCCTGCAACATTACTGAACTCCTTTATAAGTTCTAGAAGCCTTGTTGTCGATTTCTCAGGGCTTTCTATGTATAGGATCATGTCATCTGCAAATAATGAAATTTTTACTTCTTCTTTTCCAATCTGGATGCCTTTTATGTCCTTTTCTTGTCTCAGTGCTCGTGCAAGTACTTCTAAGACAATGTTAAATAGGAGTGGTGATAGTGGGCATCCTTGTCTTGTTCCCGATCTCAGAGGGAAGGCTTTTAGGATTTCACCATTGAAAATGATGTTAGCTTTGTGTTTTTCATATATACCCTTTATCATTTTCAGAAAGTTTCCATCTATTCCTATCTTTTGTAGTGTTTTTATGAGGAAAGAGTGCTGTATTTTGTCGAATGCTTTTTCTGCATCTATAGAGATGATCATGTGATTTTTTTCTTTCAGTTTGTTTATGTGGTGTATTACATTGATTGATTTTCTTATATTGAACCATCCTTGCATACGTGGGATGAAACCCACTTGCTCATGGTGTATAATCCTTTTGATATGTTGTTGAATGCGATCAGCAAGTATTTTGTTAAGGATTTTAGCATCTAGGTTCATTAGAGAAATTGGTCTGTAATTTTCCTTTCTTGTGGTATCTTTATTTGGTTTTGGTATTAGGGTAATGTTGGCATCATAGAATGAGTTAGGTAATATTCCTTCTACTTCTATTTTTTGGAAGAGCTTAAGTAGAATTGGTGTTAGCTCTTTCCGGAATGTTTGGTAGAATTCAGCTGTGAAGCCATCTGGTCCTGGACTCTTCTTAGTTGGGAGGCTTTTAATGACTGAGTCTATCTCTTTACTTGTAATTGGGCTGTTGAGTTCATCTATTTCTTCTTTCATCAATGTCAGCTGTTTGTGGGTTTCTAGAAACTTATCCATTTCCTCTAAATTGTCATTCTTGTTGGCATATAATTTTTCAAAGTATCCTCTTATGATACTCTTTATTTCTGTGGGGTCAGTAGTGATATCACCTTGCTCATTCCTTATTTTATGTATTTGCATCTGTTCTCTCTTTTTCTTTGTTAGTCTGGCTAAGGGTTTGTCAATTTTGTTGATATTCTCGAAGAACCAGCTTTTGGTTTTGTTATTGTTTCCAGTGCTTTCTTATTCTCTATTTCATTTAGTTCTGCTCTAATCTTGGTTATTTCCTGTTTTCTACTTCCTTTAGGTTTAGTTTGTTGTTGTTTTTCCAATTCCTCCAAGTGTGCAGTTAGGTCTTCAATTTTAGCTCTTTCTTCTTTTTTAATATATGAATTTATGGCTATGAACTTCCCTCTCAGGACTGCTTTCGCTGCATCCCATAGGTTTTGGTATGTTGTGTTGTTGTTTTCATTAGTTTCAAGGTAGTTACTGATTTCTTTTGAAATTTCCTCTTTGACCCACTGTTTGTCTAAGAGTGTGTTGTTTAACTTCCATATCCTTGTGCCTAACCTGTTTCTCTGTCCCCTATTGATTTCCAACTTCATTCCGTTGTGGTCAGAGAAATTACTTTGTATAATCTCAATCTTTCTGAATTCATTGAGTGTTGTTTTGTGGCCTAGCATGTGGTCTATTTTGGAGTATGTTCCATGTGCACTGGAGAAGAATGTAAATCCCGCTGTATTTGGGTGTAGTGTTCTGTATATGTCTATTAAGTCCAAATCTTCTAATGTATTGTTGAGTGCCTTCGTTTCTTCATTGATTCTCTGCCTAGATGTTCTGTCTAATGATGATAGTGGTGTGTTGAAGTCCCCTGCTATAATTGTAGAGGAATTTATTTCTCCTCTTAGTTTTTCCAGAGTTTGCTGCACGTATTTTGAGGCACCTCGATTAGGTGCGTAAATGTTGATGATTGTTCTCTCTTCTTGAGAGATTATTCCTTTTACTAATATTTAGTGTCCATCTTTGTCTCTTACAATAGTTTTGCATTTAAAGTCTATTTTGTCTGATATTAGAATAGCTACTCCTGCCCATTTTTGGCTATTGTTAGCTTGTAAAATGGTTTTCTAGCCATTCACTTTCAGCCTCCTTGAATCCCTGGGCCGAAGGTGGGTTTCTTGTAGACAGCATATAGATGGATCATATTTTCTTATCCACTCTGCCAATCTGTGGCTTTTGATTGGTGAATTTAATCCATTAACATTCAGTGTTATTACTCGTAACGAATTTCTTACTTCAGTCATTTTTTCTTTGGGTTAATGTATGTCATATATTGTTTTGTTTCTCTTTTTGAGTTTTCAGTTGTTTTTAAACTCACCTCCAACTCTCTCTCCTTTGTTTTTTCCTTTCAACTTGTAGAGATTCCTTTAGTATTTCTTGAAGTGCTGGTTTCTTCTTGACATACTCTCTTAATTGCTGTTTATCTGTGAATATTTTGAACTCTCCATCATTTTTGAATGCCAATTTTGCTGGATAGAGAATTCGTGGCTGGAAGTTTTTTTCTTTTAGTGTTTTGACTATGTCATACCACTGTCTTCTTGCCTCCATGATTTCAGCTGAGAAATCAGCACTTAATCTTATTGTGCTTCCCTTGTATGTGATGGTTCTCTTTTCTCTTGCTGCCTTGAGTACTTTCTCTTTGTCTTGAGCATTGGACAGTTTGACAAGTATATGTTTTGGAGTTGGCCTGTTGGGATTTATACTATTTGGGGTGTGCTGTGCTTCCTGGATCTGCACATCCATCTCTCTCAATAGAGTTGGGAAGTTTTCAGCCATAACTTCCTTCAACACTCCTTCTGTTCCCTTTCCCTTCTCTTCTCCTTCTGGGATGCCCATAATGCGTATGTTTGTGCGTCTTGCATTATTGGTTAATTCCCTGAGACCATACTGGATTTTTTCTATCTTTTTGTCTATCTTTTCTACAATCTCTTTGATTTCAACTGTATTGTCTTCCATATCACTAATTCTTTCCTCTGCCTGTTCAATTCTGCTACCATGTGAGTCCAGCGTCTTTTTCATTTCTTGACTTGTGTCTTTGTTCGCCATCATATCCTTTACCTTTTTAAGTGTGTTAGCTATTTCTTCAGTATGTTCTCCCAGTGTCTTCTTTATATCCTTAATCTCTTCCTTCAGTTCTTTAAGTTGGTCCATGATATTTGTTTGGATAGCTTTGATTAGTTGTTCGATGTACTGCATTGCTTCCTGGTTTTTATTTTGTGCACTGGACTGGTCCATGTTTTCCAGTTTCTCAGAGTCATTTGTATTTTTCTGTTGCCCTCTGGTCATCATATTATCTTGATGGGTTTGTTTAGTTGATTATCTTTTCTCTATGCTCTAGAATTTTATTTAGCTTTTGGTTCTGCGTGTGAGTTAAGTTTTCTCTTTGGCAGTTTTTCTTCTTATTTTATTTCCTTATTTCTTTCTATGTTCCCTTGAAGGCAAAAGGTTAGGGCCAGAGGAATCAAAAGATGTAAGGAATGCAGAAGGATAATAGAAATATTGATAAAAGTTAGAAGAGGGGCAAAATGAGACTTAATGAGATGAATATTTAACTTGTGTAGGCAGTGTAGAGTACTAGGAAAAAATTTGGAGTTCCTACAATTGACTGGGAAAACAAAAGGAGGAATATATATATAGTGATTTAGAAGCTAGAATTATGAGGAGGGAGAGAAATAGTAGAGAAAGGTCTGAAAGGAAAAAGTTAATACTAATAAAAAAAAAAGAAAAAAGAAGAAGAAAACAAAATAGATGGGATAGAAATTGACACCCTTAAGTTGTGGGCCTATGAAAAAATGTTGTCTCTAAGAGCCACAACAGAATACAGAAGGCAGAAAGATGCAGGAAGGATAAGCGATAGTTTGTAATACAGAATCAATATATACAGCGAGTGGGAAATTACTGAATAAGAAGCCCAGCAAAGAAGCGACCAGCTGGCAGCACCTATTTAAAAAAAAAAATAGAAGGAAAAAGGAAGGGGGGAGGAAAACGGGAATAATAGCAATAGACCAGAAAGTAACAGAGAGAAACCAAAGATCCACAGAGGCAAGCAGTCAAACAGAGCTAAGGGGGGTCAATGATTCCCCTAGGGTCCACGTGGATCCTTTCTGCCTACTTGTGTTTATCAATGAATTTCCCCACAGGGTTCTATATGCAGGTCCTGAAGCAGCTTTTAGCTATTAAACTAAATTAAAAAGAATGTATTTTTCATTTGTTGAGGTGACCTCACTTTTTTTTTTTTTTTTAGCCAAATGCAGGACCCAAAATAATTCCTCTTCTAGACCAACCCCCTTACGGAAGGGACCCTAGCTGGGCCCGTGGAAATTAATCAAGCATGTCCCACTTTCCGGACTCCCCAGGTTAGCTGAAACTCTGATGTTAGTCAGTGAGGAGTGCTAAAGACGGTGGATTCCGCCCCTTTTGACGCCGAGCTCCAGCGTCACCGGGCTGCTCAGTAAATCAGTTTGAGTGCAGATTCACGTCTGCTCTCAGCCTGGTGCTGCTTCAGTTCCGCTTATCTGCTCCCCAAAGCCACGGGGCGGTGCAGGCAGCCAGATCAATGTCTAAAAATATAAAATACCCTTCCCTGTCTTCCAACTGAACCCTCCCTTCTTTGGGAAGTGTCCCTTCCTCCTGGCTCCGCAGCGGCCCGGGTCTTATCCCTGGGTGGCTAGGGAAAGCAGCTCCGTTCCCCGACCAAAATCCCCCCTCCGGTTCACCGGGTGCTGACTAGCTCGTTTGCTCTGTTCACACAAGGTCCAAGGGGTGCCAGGCAGCCAGCTCCCCAGAAAATAAAAGTGTTTCGCCCCGCCCGCGGCTCCAAATGGCCGTTTTATTTTTTTTTCCCCTAACCGTGGGGCCCAGCCGCCTGTGCCAACCTCCACCGGCAGCCTCAAACCTCACGAATCTCCACCGTTCGGTCCACGCTGCCGATCCGCGCAGATAGATGTTCCAGGCTTCTCACTCCACACTTGCACAGCACAGACCCCCGGGCAGGACCCGTCCACAATCCGCCTCGCTCCGGGAGCTTGCAGTGTGCGCCCTCCTACACCAACGCCATCTTGCCGCTCCTCCTACATATGATATTATATATTATTGAAATTATATTTTTACTGAAGCCTACTCTCTGGGACTTTTAATTGTGACATCCCATAGCATATCCACCAGAATATTATGCTTTTTCCAAAAAAAGGAAGAGAATTTACATTTGTAAAATTTGCATAGTTTCTCAGCTCCATTTAGTAAACAATTCATCCTTTCACTTCTTTTTTTTAAAAACCATCATCATTTTGGCTATTTTTAGCCCACCACACATTAGAATAAGGATGGTTCTTTTATTTTATTAGTTGGGAAGACAGGGTATATAGGCACAGATGTTTGTTGGTAGATATGGTAATGGGAATCTATGCTAACCTTTTCCTAATTGCTTTAATTTTTAAAATTGATATGCAATTCTATTCCACTGATCGATGTGTCTATCTTTATGCCATGTGACCCTGCAATACCACTACTGGGTATATACCCAGAAGAACTGAGAGCAGTGATATGAACAGACATTTGCACACCAATGTTCATAGCCACATTATTCACCATTGCCAAAAGTTGGAAACAACCCAGGTGTCCATCAACAGACGAATGGATAAACAAACTGTGGTTTATTCACACGATGGTATATTATGCAGCTGTAAGAAGAAATGAAGTCATAAAGCATATGGCAACATGGATGAACCTGGAGGTCATTATGTTGAGTGAAGCAAGCCAGACACAAAAGGACAAATGCTGTATGAATGCATTACTATGAACCAAATATATTGTGCAATATATTGTTTGATTCAAAAAAAAATTTTATATGTATCCATTACATTTAATTGAGAAATGTATATATTTATTCATCTGTGTTTAAAAAAAAATTGATATGCATAGTGAGGACATTGGCTGCGAGTAAGGATGAGGGAGGAAGAGAAAAACGGAAAAATTGGGTGAGTGGATTCAGAAACTATAGGATGATTGCCAGGGACCATTAAGGGCCCATTTGGAGTTGGTGGACATGAATTTATACTGTGACTATATGGCTGTGTGTTTTTTTCCAGCCACATATAGGTGGCTGGGTACAAGGTGGTAGGCGCAATGAGTTGGCTGTACTAGAGTTGTTGTTTGGAAAACTGAGTAAAATAAAATATGAGGGGCAAAGGAATTGATCATAGAATTGAAACTGGGAATGGAAGGAATAAAGGACAGGTATTAGTGGCATGAGGGATTGTAGAAACTTGGTGTGATCCTTTGGTTGGTTTTCCTACTGGAGTTGAATAATTGTTGTATGAATGAACTCATCCCAACTTAATCATTTATAAAGTCCTATTGATTGTCTCCCCTAAATATCTGGCAAATCTCTCTAGTTATCTTACCTCCATAACTACCATTCCTAATCCAAGCACCATATTTCTCGTGTTGGCAAGAATGATGCTTTCTAACTGGCCCTCATGCATCCACTTAACCTTTTTTTTTTAAATTGCTGCCAGAGGGATATTTATAAATGCCAAGTGTAGTCAAATAACCCTCCTCCTTAAGACCTTTTCTTGACTCCCCTTTCTCTTAGGAGATGTCTTCCTCTGCTTATTTCAGCATTATCAGGTACAGCGAGAGCAGCATTAATTCTTTTCTAACCTTGACATCTTTTCTTTTTATTAGAGAAGTTGTTCTTTTATGGAAAATCATGCAGAAAATACAGTTCCCAGGTAGCAAGCCCTGCACCCACAGTTTTCTCTTTTATTAACAGTTTGCATTATTGTGGTACTTATAAAAAATATTACACTATACTATTAACCATAGTTCATAGTTCACTTTAGAATTCACTGTTTTTGATGGTCAAATCTATGTTTTTTAAAAAATTATATTCTAAACATATATATATGTATATATACAACCTAAAATTTTCTGTTTTAACCACTTCTAAATTCACAGTTTTAGTACATTAATTACACTCACAATGATAAGCTCTCATCACCACCATCCATTTCCAAAACTCATCCATCAACCCAAAAAGAAACTCTGTATCAGCCAAGCATTAACTCCCCATTCACTATTCCCAGACCAGTGCTTTGTAAACTTTATTCTAGTTTCTGATTATATAAATTGGCATATTCTAATTATTTAATATGGTTGTATCATTCAATATTTTTCTTTGTGCGACTTACTTATTTCACTGAGATTGATGTCTTCAAGATTCATCCATGTTGTGGCATGAAGCAGAACTTCATACCTTTTTAATGACTGAAATTCCATTTTATGTATATACCTCATTTGGTTTCTTCATTCATCTATTGATGGACACTTTGATTGTTGGCATATTTTGGCAACTGTGAATAATGCCTCTATGAACATAGATGTGTAAATATCTGTTTGAGACCCTGCTTTCAATTCCTTTGGCAATATACCTAAAAGTGGAATTGCTGGGTAATATGGTAATTCTATACTTAACTTTCTGAAGAACCACCAGACTCTTTTCCATAGGAGCTACATGATTTTACATTCCCACCAATAAGAACGAGTGTTCCTATTTTTCTATATCCTTTTCTATACTTGTTATTTTCTTTCTTTTTTCAAATTGAAACCATTCTAGTGGTGTGAAATTGTATCTCATTGCCAATATCTCATTGTAGTTTTGATTTACATTTACCTAATGGCTAAGTGATGAGCATTTTTTCATGTGCTTATTGGCAATTTGAATACTTTCTTTGGGGTAATGTCTATTCAACTCATTTCCCTATTTCTTAACTGGCACACTTGTCAGTGTGTTGCTCAGTTGTAGTATTTCTTTTTACATTCTGGATATTAGATCCTTATCAGATATGCAGTTTCCAAATATTTTCTCCCATTCTATATGTTGTCTTTTCCCTTTCCTGATAAAGTCTTTGATGCACCAAAATTTTGAAGAAGTCCCACTTATTTAATTTTTCTTTGGTTGCTCATGTTTTTGATATAAAGTCTAAGAAACCATTTCTTAATCACAAGGTTCTGAAGATGTTTCCCTTTGTTTTCTTGTAGGATTTTTATAGTTTTGATTCTTACATATAGGTGTTTGCTCAATTTTGAATTAATTTTTGATTATAGTGTGGGGTTGGGATCCACTTTCATTGTTTGATATTGATATCCAGTTTTCCCAGCTCCCACATTGAAGAACCTATTCTTTTCCCATTGAGTGGACTGGGCACCCTGTTCAAAATTAATCCATCACCCATTATTGACCATTGATGTGAGGGTTTGCTTCTGAACTCTGAATTCAGTTATGTTGGTCTGTACATTTGTCATTGTGCCAGTATCATATTTTGATTACTGCATCATTGTAATAAGTTTTAAAATAGGGAAGTGGGTACCCTCAATCTTTATTGTTTTTTTTAAAGATGATTGTGGCTATTTTGGGTCCCATAAGCTTCCACATAAATCTGATGATTGGCTTTTTCATTTTTGCAAATAAGGCTGTTGGAATTTTGATTGTAAATGTTTTGAATATGTAAATAAATTTGGGTAGAATTGATATCTTAACAATATTCAGACTTCCAACCTGTGAACATGGAATATCCTTCCACTAATTAAGTCTTCTTTGATTACTTTCAGCAATGTTTTGTTGTTTTCCATGTACAGGTCCTTTACATGATTGTAAATATATTCCTAGATATTTGATTTTTTTGTGTTATTGTAAATGTAATTTTTATCCTTGATTTCCTCCTCAGATTGTTCATTGCTAGTACATAGAAAAAACACTGAATTTTTTTTTTTTTTTTGCATATTGATCTTGTACAGTTTGAATATGGTGAATCCCAAAATAAGATTGTTTTCGAACTAATCCACTCCTGTGGATGTTGGGCTCTTTTGTCTGAACTACTTCAGTAAGGTTTTACCAGTTTGGGTCTGTCCTCTCTTAATGGAGCTTTGTATAAACAGAGACACAGAGAAAGGAAGCTGCCATTTTTGACCCTGCCATGTGAGAGAGGACTCAAACATAGCTAGCAGCCAAAGCTTAAGCATGAAGCCCCCAAGAGGCTGGGCTCCCAGAGCAGCTCAAGCCTGAAGAGACAAGCCATATGCCTGATAGACCACAGACCTTGGGAAGAAAGCAGAGTAGCTGAGACTGAGAGAGGAGGCCCGGTAAGAGACAAACCCTATGCCTAGTCACCTACAGCTGGGCTCTGGGAGACAGTGAGCCCAGAGGGGAAGGCAGGGACCTCAGCAGAGATCGAATGCTATCTTGCTTTGCTATGTGGCAGGACCCCAGGATAACCAGTAGCTGAATTTGGTGAGAAAGCATCTCTGCTGATGCCTTGATTTGGACATTTTATAGCCTCAGAACTGTAAGCTTTTACCCTAGATAACATTCCCATTATAAAAGCAAACCAATTTCCGGTACTTTGCATCAGCAGCCCTGTGGCAAACTAAGACATCACCACTTTGCTGAATTCATTTATTAGTTCTATAGTTCCTTGTGGACTTTTCAGTATTTTCTATGTATAGGCTCATGTCCTCTGCAAATAGGGAAAGTTTTATTACTTCCTTTCCAATCTGTATGCATTTTATTCCTTTTTTTGTCTAATCACTTTGATTAGAACTACTAGTACAATATTGAGTAACAGTGGTGACAGTAGGCATCCTTGTCTTGTTCCTGATCTTAGGAAATGTTCAGTCTTTCACCATTGTACATGATGTTACCTGTTGTTTTTTTCACATATGCTTTTTCATAATGTTGAGGAAGTTTCCTTCTTTTCTTAATTTTCTGAATATTTTTATCAAATTTGTGCTCTGTTTGGTCAATTGACTTTTCTGCATCAGTTGATATAATAATGTGGGTTTTTTTCCTTCATTCTATTAATTTATTGTATTACTGTAATTGATTTTCTATGTTGAACCACCCTTGCATAACTAAGATAAATCCCACTTAATCATTCTGTATAATTCTCTTGATTTTCTGTTGTATTTGGTTTGCAAGTCTTATGTTGAAGATTTTTCATCTATATTCATAAGGGATATTGGTCTGTAGTTTTCTTTTCTTGTGGTATCTTTATCTAGTTTTTCTATCATGGTGATGCTGGCCTCATAAAATGTGTTAGGAACTTTTACTTCCACTTCAAATTTTGGAAGAGTTTGAGTGGGATTGGAATGTTTGGTAAAACTCACACATGAAGCTGTCTGGTCCTGGACTTTCCATTTTTTGGGAGGTTTTTGATTACTGATTCATTTCTTATTTTTGGTTTAAGAAATGTCCATTCAAGTATTTTGCCCATTTTGTAAATGGGTGGTTTGTCTTTTTACTTTTGAGTTTTGGAGTTTCTTTATATATTCTAGATATTACAACTTATTGGTTGCATGATTTCCAAATATAGTCAAATATTTTCTCCTGTTGTATAGGTTGGCATTTCATGTACATGGTAAAGTCCTTTGGTGCACAACGGCTTTTTTAATTTTGATAAAGTCCTATTTATCTATTTTTTCTTTTGTTGCTTGTGCTTTGGATGTAAAATCTGAGAAACTACAACCTAACAGAAGGTCCTGATTATACTACTCTTCATCTTTGCTAGGAGTTTTATAGTTTTGGTTCTTATATTTAGGTCTATGATCACTTTTAGTTGATTTTTGTGTATGGTGTGAGGTAGGCATCCACCTTCATTATTTTGAATGTGGACAGCCAGTTTTAACAGCAGTATTTCTTGTAGAGAGTATTTTTTCTTTATTGAGTGGACTCGGCACCCTTGTTAAAAATCAATTGGCTATAAATGTGAGCTCTCAATTCCATTCCATTTGTATATATGTGTTTATTGCCAGTACCATGCTGTTTTGATTACTATTGCTTTGTAATAACTTTCAAGATTGGGAAGTGTGAGTCCTCCAATTCCTTTCTTCTTTTTCAAGATACTTTTGCTGATTCACTGACCATTACCTTTCCATATATATTTATTTTTGTATAAAATTTTATCAAAGTATATCATTCATACATGAACATACATAAACAAAAAGTATATAGTAAAAGTTGTGAACTTACAAAACAAACATGAATATCATTTTATAGGGCTCCCACACATCACCCCACCACCAACATCTTGCATTGTTGTGAAACATTTGTTACAAACTATGAAAGAGCACTGTCAAAATATTACTACTAACTATAGTCAATATCTTACATTTGTTGTACTTTTCCCCAACCCACCCAATTATTAACATTCTCTATTAGTATTACATATTTGTTATAGTTCATGAGAGAATGTTCTCATATTTATCTTGTTAACCACGGTCCATCTTCCACCCCTGGGCTCCCTGTTTTATACAGGCCCATGCTTTGTACAATCCATTCAAAGTTTACAATCAGTGGCTATCATTTTCTTTTATTTTTTAACTTTATTTTTAAAGAAGTTTTAGATTACAGAAAAGTTACATTGGAAAATATAGGGATTCCCATATACCCCACCACTCCCCATTCCACACTTTTCTCCTAATAATAACATCTTGCATGAGTGTGGTACATTTGTTACAATTGATGAACAAATATTGAAGCATTTTTACTAACCATGGTCTATAGTTTACATTATGGTTTACACTTTGCACCATATGTTTTCACAAAATGTATAATGGCTTGTATCTGTCATTGCAAAATCATGCAAAACAATTTCAAGGCCTTAAAAATGCCCTATGTTCTACCTATTCTTCCCTTTCCCTCCCCTAAGAACCTCTGGTAACCACTAACTTCATATCAATGTTACAAGTTGTTCCTTTTACTGCAGTAATAATAAGTCTACTTTAGTCCATGTTTGTATTCCCCCCTTATGTTTGTTCATTCCTCAATCTTGAGAATTTTGGAATAATGATGACTGCCTTGCTTCAGATTGAGAGAAGGCTTAGTTCTAATGGGGCAGATGGAAGGAAGTATTTTACTTGCAGTTGTAGATACTCTACTTTTTGGGATGGGCATTGTTCATCATCATCATTTTGTTAGGTGTCCTGATAAGTCCAATGGACAGGAGAGAAGGCGTTAGCTACAACTCTGCTGAGATTCAGAGCTCACCCGGCATATACACAGACCCAAGATTTAATTCTCTGGGTCATATATTAAATGGGTATAGTGCTAATTATAGGTTCAAATAAAAGGCAGAAGAATTATGTCTAGGGAAATTATAAATGGGCCTAACTCTGTTACGGTGGGGAAATAGGTTATCATATATTCCGAGGAAAGACCCACCAATCAGGTGCTGATTTCCTGGGGTTGTGTGCCTTGCCTATAGTGTCCAGATGTTTCGACAGCCCTAGGGAGCACCCCTGTTTGAGGCTTTGTTTACTGTGGCAATTAGTGAGATCTGACTGAGAGATGTGTAAGTGTATCCTCTGGAATGAATCCCCGACTCACTTTGAAAACTCTTAGACGTAAGAGCTCTTTTATATTTAATATTTCCCCCTTTTGGTCAAGGTCTTTTTTCAAATGCATCAGTGATTGTTGCTTGGTAATAATTCCTCAGTGTCATGGAGGCTTATCCCCATGAGGCATGTCCTACACCAGGCTCGGGGTAGGTAGTGAATTTGCTGAGTTTGGATTAGAGAGAGGACACATTTGAGTAACAAGAAAGTTTTCAGGTGGTAACTCTTAGGCAATAGATATTTTTAGGCTAAATTTCAATTTTACAAGAATAAAGTTCATAAGTTCAAGCATTAATATCAAGGACTTGGAGTATTGGTCTGTTTTCTTTTATTAGGCACTGCCTATGTACTCTGAAAATTCTTGTCACACTATTAGAGAATGTAGCAAGACTCCCCAGGTTTGGAATTTCATATTTTGTTGGTTATTGTGTCGGTCTCACCCACTGAGATAACACCCTATGACCACATGAACACATTTCCATAGAAGCGTGCCCCAGGTGCACCCTTCCCAACACATCCCCCCACCACTGACACCTTGCACCAATAACCCTCCCCTGCCATAGTTGCTGAAAGAACACTCCCACAGTTGTATTCTCAACCACATTCCTCTATCTCCCCAGAGTTTATCTGTTCCTTCCTGCAGCCCTCCCCCTGGCTCTATGTATAGCTCAAACCGCACCCCCCACAAACCCATTCACACTCACACTCCAGCATCGTTGACCCTATTCATATTGCTGCACCACCATCACCCCCATCCATTGACAAACCTCTCTCATCCACCTTATTATAGATTCTACTGAGTTTGAGCATCAGCTTATGTAACTCTACTTGCTTTCTGTCTCCTGGTAACCTATCTTCCAGACTCTACATCTGTAAATCTGCTCAATATCCTTAATTCATATCACAGAGATAATGCAATATTTGTCCTTTAGTGACTGGCTTACTTCACTCAACATAAGGTCTTAGAGATTCATTCACGTTGTCACATGTGTCAATACTTCATTCCTTCTTACAGCTGAGTAATAGTCCATTATATGTATGTCATTCATCCATTAATGGATACTTGGGTTGCTTCCAACATTTGGCAACTGTGAACAATGCCGCTATGAACATTGGTGTGCCCATATCTGTTCACTTTCAGTTCTTTATGATATATTACTAGTAGTGGGATTGCAGGATCATATAGCAATTCTATACTTAGCTTCCAGAGGAATCACCAAAACATCCTCCACAGTGGCTGCACCATTCTTCATTTCTACCAGCATTGGATGAGCGTTCCTATTCTGCCATATCCTCTCTAACTTGTAGTTTTCTGTTTTTTTTTTTTTTTTTTTTTTTTAATAGCCACCGGTCCAATAGGTGGCTAATAAGATGATATCTCATTGTTGTTTTTGATTTGAAATTCCCGAATAGCTAGTGATGCTTAGTATCCTTTTCATGTGCTTTTAGCCATTTGTATTTCCTCTTTGGAAAAGTGTTTATTCAAATCTCTTGCTCGTTTTTTAAATGGGTTGTTTGTCCTTTTATTTTCAAAATGTAAGATTTCTTTATATTCTGAATATTAGGGACTTTTCAGATAGGTAGTTCCCAAATATATTCTCTCATTGAATTGGCTGTCTTTTCACTTTCTTGACAAACTCCTTCGAGGCAGAAAAGCTTTAAGTTTTGAGCATGTCCTATTTATCTATTCTTTCTTTTATTGCTAGTGCTTTGTGTGTAAAGTTTATGAAACCATTTCCTACTACCAGATCTTGTAGATGCTCCCCTACATTATCATCTTGGAGTTTTATGATCTTGGCTTTTATATTAAGGCCTTTGATCCATCTTGAGTTAATTTTTGTACAGATTATGAGACGGTGATCCTCTTTCATTCTTTTGGATATGGATATCCAGTTCTCCAAACTCCATTTGTTGAGGAGACTATTGTGTTCCAGTTGAGTGGGCTTAGTGGCTTTCCTTTTCATCACAGAGTTGTGCTGTCATCACCTCAGTCAAGTTTAGAACGTTTTCATTACTCCCAAATGAAAAATCCTATACCCTTTTATACTGTCCTATTGTTGTCTCTTAGAGTTGATAAAATATCTTCTTTGCTATTTATGAAAAAAATATTACAAGATTATTGTTAACTATCATCCATAAGGTACATTATCTGTGATTTTTCCATGTAGCACCATATTCTTAACACTTGCTGAAAAAAGGACATTCTTATATTCATACTATTAACCTCAATATTCATCTACCACCGAAATGACTATGCTGTAATTCCCTA
>JAKSZT010054059.1:1869579-1882164 GCA_026826555.1 Tolypeutes matacus | reverse complement strand
CTCATCCGCGGCACCGTTTTCACGGACCCAGAGCCTGACCGACAACAGTCTTGTTTCTTACTTGTTGTAATATCCCCGTTCTTTGTTTCCCTGCTTGTTTGTTTTTCTTTTGTTTACTAATTTACTCTACCTATTCTATTTCTTTACTCTCCTTCATCTTTATATCTTTTGTTTTCTGTTGTTGTTCTTTCATTCCACCTCTTTCATTTGGTCTCCAATTTTTTCTTGTTTTTATATCTCAATAAATAACATCATTGATCAACTTAATGAAGTGAAGGAAAAGATTAAGGATATTAAGGAGAGGAGACACTGAGAGAACATATTGAAGCAATTGTAAACATACATAAAAAGATAACAGATATGATGGTGATGAATGGCACAATCCAAGAAATCAAAAATACACTGGATCGGGAAACGGATGTGGCTCAAGAGGTTCGGCGTCCGTCTACCATATGGAGAGACCGGGGTTCGATCCCCGGTACCTCCCGGTAAAAAGGAAAAAAAAAAAAAAAATACACTGGAAGTATAAAACAGCAGATTTGAACAGGCAGAGGAAAGAATCAACAATGTGGAAGACAGTACATCTGAAATCAAACAGATAGAAGAGATAAACATATAGACAAAATTCAGCAGAAACTGAGGGATTTGAATGACAACATGAACTGCACAAACATATGCATTATAGGCATCACAGAGGGAAAATGGAAGGGAAAAGGTACAGAGGGAGTGTTGGAGAAAATAATGGCTGAAAACTTCCTAATCCTATTGAGGGCAATGGATGTACATGTCTAGGAAGCATGGCACACCCCAACAGTATAAATCCTAACAGGCCTACTCCAAGACATGCACTTGTCAAGTTGTCCAATGCTCAAGACAAAGAGAGAATGCTGAAAGCAGCAAGAGAAAAGACAACCAACACATACAAGTAAAGCTCAATAAGATTAAGTGCTGAATTCTCATCTGAAACCATGGAGGCAAGAAAGCAGTGGTATGATATAGTTAAAATGCTAAAAGAGAAAACTTCCACCCAAAAATTCTCTATCCAGCAAAGCTGGCACTCAAAAAATGAGGGAGAGCTCAAAATATTCACAGATAAACAGAAATTATGAGAATATGTCAATAAGAAACCTGCACTTCAAGAAATGCTAAAGGGTTTTTTTCCAGGTGAAAGGAAAAAACAGGAGAGGGTGAGTTGGAGGAGAGTGTAAGAACAACTACAAAGATAGGAAGAGAAATAAAAACAGAAAATAGCATCATAAACCTAAAGAAAATATGGTTAATGTAAGTAATTCCTTGACAGTAATAACATTGAATATTAATGGATTAAACTCATCAGTCAAGACACACAGACTGGCAGAATGGATAAGGAAATATGACCCATCTATATGCTGTCTACAAGAAACCCACCTTAAACCCAGGGAGGCAAGGAGGCTGAAAGTGAATGGTTGGAAAATAATTTTACAAGCTAACAATAACCAAAAAAGGGTGGGAGTAGCTATACTAATATAAGACAAAAAGACTTTAAATGCAAAACTATTGTAAGAGACAAAGAAAGACACTATATATTAATAAAAGGTGTAATTTACCAAGAAGAAACATTTATGCACCTAACAGGGCGCCTCAAAATATGCAAGACAAACACTGGAAAAGCTAAGTGGAGAAATAGATGCCTCTACAATTTATAGTGGGGGACTTTAATATATCATTATCAACATTAGATAGAACATCTCAACAGAGAATCAATAAAGAAACAAAGACTTTGAATAATACATTAGAGGACCTGGCCCTAATAGACACATACAGAACATTACAACCAAATACAGCAGAATACACATTCTTCTCGAGTGTGCATGGATCATTCTCCAGAATAGACCACATGCTAGGCCATAGAACAAGTCTCAGTAAATTCAAAAAGATCAAAATTATACAAAATAATTTCTCTGACTACAATGGAATGAAGCTGGAAATCAAAAAGGGGAAAAGCACCAGATTAGGCACAAAGATATGGAAGTTAAAAAATACACTCTTAGACAAACAGTGGGTCAAGGAGGAAATCTCAAAAGAAATCAGTAACTACCTTGAAACAAATGAAAATAACACAATGTATCAATACCTACAGGATGCAGCAAAGCAGTACTGAGAGGGAAATAACATAGCCATAAATGACTATAATAAAGAAGAAAGAGCTAAAATCCAAGACCTAACTGCACACCTGGAGAAACTAGAAAAACAACAACAAATTAACCCCAAAGGAAGTAGAAAAAAAAAGAAAAGCAAAGAATAGAGCAGAACTAAATGAAATTGAAAATAAGAAAGTAATAAAATAAATAAACAAAACGAAAGGCTGGTTCTTCAAGAAGATTAATAAAATTGACAAACCCTTAGCTAGACAAACAAAGAAAAAAAGAAAACACAAATATATAAAATAAGAAATGAGGAAGGGGATATCACCACTCACACCACAGAAATAAACAGTATCATAAAAAGATACTTTGAAAAATTGCACACCAACAAGATGGATAATTTAGAGGAAATGGACACAAGCAGCCCACATTTTCAAAAGAGGAAATTGATAAACTCAGCAGATCAATCACAAGTAATGAAATAGAATTGGCCATCAAAATCTTCCCAACCAAGAGGAGCCCAGGACCAGATGGCTTCACAGGTGAATTCTATCAAACATTCCAAAAAGAACTAACACCAGCTCTGCTTAAACTCTTCCAAAACATAGAAGTAGAGGGAAAATTGCCATACTCATTCTATGATGCCAACATCACCCTAATACCAAAGCCAAAGACGCAACAAGAAAAGGAAACTATAGACCCAACTCTCTAATGACCCTAGATGCTAAAATCATCAACAAAATACTTGCTAACCAGATTCAACAACACATTAAACCATGATCAAATAGGTTTCATCCCTGGTATGCAAGGATGGTTCAACATAAGAAAATTAATCAATGTAATACACCACATAAACAAATTGAAAGAAAAAACCACATGATCATATCTATAGATGCAGAAAAAGCATTTAACAAAATACAGCAACATTTCCTGATTAAAAAAAAACATTACAAAAGATAGGAATAGAAGGAAACTTCCTCAACATGATAAAGGGCATATATGAAAAACCCACAGCTAACATCACATTCAATGGTAAAATCCTAAAAGCTTTCCCTCTAAGATTGTGAACAAGACAGGGATGCCCAATTTCACTGCTTCTATTTAACATTGTGTTAGAAGTACTTGCTTGAGCACTAAGGCAAGAAAAAGACATAAAAGGCATCCAAACTGAAAAGAAGAAGAAAAATTTCACTATTTGCAGATGACATAATCCTATACATAGAAATCCCTGAGAAATCTACAACAAAGCTTCTAGAGCTTATAAATGAGTTCAGTAAAGTGGCAGGTTATAAGAGTAATATGCAAAAAAACAGTAGCATTTCTGCACACCAATAATGATCAATCTGAGGAGGAAAACAAGGAGAAAAATCACATTTACAATAGCAATTAAAAGAATCAAATATCTAGGAATAAATTTAACTAAAGATGTAAACGACTTCCATGCAGAAAACCTCACAACACTGTTAAAGGAAAACAAAGAAGACCTAAATAAATGGAAGAATATTCTCTGTTCATGGATAGGAAGACTATACATCATTAAGATGTCTATCCTACCCAAACTCATTTACAGATTCAGCACAATCCCAATTAAATTTACCACAGCATTTTTTACTGATTTGTAAAAGCTAACTACAGAATTTATTTGGAAGGACAAGGGGCTCCGAATAGCCAAAGACCTATTAAAAAAGAAAAATGAAATCAGAGGAATCACACTACCTGACTTGAAAACATAATACAAAACTACCGTTGTCAAAACTGCATGCATGGTATTGGTACAAGGATAGACATACTATCCAATGGAACAGAACTGAGAGTTCTTATATAGATTCTCGCATATATGGTCAACTGAATTCGACAACGCTACCAAGCCCACTCAACAGGGAGAGAATGACCTCTTCAACAAAAGGCACTTGGAGAACTGGATATCCACATCCAAAATCATGAAAGAGGATCACCATCTCACACCTTACACAAAAATTATATGGATCAAAGATCTAAATATAAGAGCCAAGACCATAGAGACCTTGGGAGATAATGTAGGGAAGCTTATACAGGATCTTGTATTAGGAAATGGTTTCATGAAATTTATACCCAAAGCAAGAGCAATGAAAGAAAAAATAGATAATGGGACCTTAAATTAAAAACTTTTGCACCTCAAAGAAGTTTATCAAGAAAGTGGAAAGGCAGCCTACTCAATGGGAGAAAATATTTGGTAACCATTTATCTGATAGGGACCTAATAGCCAGCATATATAAAGAAATCTTACACCTCAAAAATAAAAAGACAAACAACCCATTTAAAAAAAATGGATAAGTGATTTGAATAGACACTTCACAGAAGAAATTCAAATGGCTAAAAAGCACATGAAAAGATGCTCAACATCACTAGCTATTAGGGAAATACAAATCAAAACTACAACAAGATATCATCTTACACCCATTAGACTGGCGGCTATTAAAAAAACAGAGTACTACAAGTGTAGGAGAGGATTGGAAGAATGAGAACCCTCATCCACTGCTAATGGCAATGTAGATGATGCAGCCATGTGGAGGACAGTTTGGCGGTACCTCAGAAAGCTAACTATAGAACTGCCATATGATCCAGTAATTCCACTGCTGGGTATATACCCAGAAGAACTGAAAGCAAGGACACAAACAGATATATGCACACCAATGTTCATAATGGCTTTTTTCACTATAGCTAAAACTTGGAATCAACCCAAATGCCCTTCAACAGATGAAAGGATAAATAAATTGTGGTATATAAATACAATGGAATGTTACTCAACTGTAAGAAGGAATACAGTATTAACACACAGGATAAAATGGATGAATCTTGAGGACCTTATATTGAGTGATGCAAGCCAGGCACTGAAGGACAAATATTGCATGACCACACTGATATGAATTAACAAATTGAACAGACTCACAGATCTAAAGTCTGCAAGATATGTTTAGAGGAAATAGAAAGGTAGAAGAAGGCTGTGAGCCAATGCCCATATCAGCAAAATGTATGATAAGGGGGAAGTGTGTAGTTGTACAGTGGAGGGGCATGAAAGTGGTGTAATGATACTTTTAACTTAGGCAATGCTAGGTTGTCAGGGAGTGGGTTGTGAGGGTGGGTTGGAATGTCCATGTAACTGGGAGGAGGGTTGCAGGAGGGAACAGGTGAACACTGGGGATTGGTGGGTACATGGTAGAAACTACAATATTGGGAATGCTCTTTTGGCAATATAGCAAGTGAGGGTTGCTGGTCTGGGGTGTTGGATGTGGGGGGCATTCAGGACAGGGTAAACTTGGGAGAGGCTTCTAGACACTGTATGAGTCCTCAACTTGACATAGTGTGTTATATCATTGCATGGAGATCCACATAATGAATGGCAAGTTTGTGGGCTCCCACCCTGGGGAGGCCCACTATATTCTCAGATAGAGGGGCTGGAGTCTGTCGAGAGCATGGGCGGTGCCAAATAAGGGAGGGCATACCAGTGTGTGAAGCACTCAGTTATTTCAAGTAGCTATGAATTTTTTCCGTCAAGGAGTGAAGTCTGATGGTTGCCATGGTTCTTGAGGGGAGGGGGGAGGGAGGAATAGAATAGATGGAACAGGGGACATTATTGGGGGGGTGGAAGTGTTCTACATGATCTTGCTATGATGGATACAGGCCATATTGAATTACATCAAAATGTAAACCATAAGGTAAACCATTTACCACGGTGGGGAAGGGGGGAAAGGAGGAGGATGTTGGGTATATGGGAGTCCCCTGTATTCAGTACATGACTTTTCTGTAACCTAAAACTCTTTGAGAACAAAATGAAAAATAAATAAATAAATTTTAAAAGTAAGACACATCAGCTTCTGGGTTTGGCCTCCCGGCAGAAGAGCGATTAAAGTCTCTGGGTTAATTAGGAAGGGCTGCGAGATGGAGGGGTGGGGTCCAACCGCTGAGGACCCCCACTGATGGGGAGATGCCCTTGCTGCTCCACCCCTCCCCGGTGTCTCCCCTCACCCCCATTCCGTCCACTCCCCTTCCTAGTATTTTGTAAACGCCTCCTAGGTCCGCCTGATGTCACGGGTGGATGGGCGTAGGTAAACGTGGCAGGACGTCTCAGAGAATTTGGAACAGGGCTTCTCCCCACCTCCTCTCAGTCCTTCTCGTCCCTAGCCTGCTCCGCTGTGGGTGATGAGGTGTCCGACGGGAGCCCCTGAGCTGCCCGCGCCCATCCACTGACCTGTTTCTCCCTTGGGAGGAGCCTCCAGATTCAGGGTTTAGGGAAGGTTCCTCAGTAGCTGCGTGCCCTCTACTAACCTCGATCTTTCCACCTGTGAAATGGGGATGTGTAAATCCTGGGGAGCGGGTGTAGCTCAGTGGTGGAGAATCTGTTTCCCACATACGAGGCCCCGGGTTCAAACCCTGGTACCGCCTTTAAAAAAAGAAAAAAGAAGGGAAAAAAAAGTGAGAGTGTGTGAAGTTAAATCGCATTAAATGGAAATTCTCTGATTATCCATCTGACTCATTATTTCTGGGAGATTCAGGACCATGTCTGGCTTTGTCCCTTGCTCTATCCCCAATGCCCAGCCCTGTGCCTAGCACCAAGAAGGCGCACAATAAATTAAAAAAAAAAAAAAAAAAAGTAAGACACAGGGGAAAATAATGGAAGACAATGGTACTGTACATATAGGACAACAGATCTTACAGTGTGAAAGAAACAATGTCAAAAACATTTTTTACATTTTTTCACTATCTTTATTATCACAAAATTTTGTTTATTTAATTTATTTTTATGTTTTATATTTTATTTCTTATTTTTAAAACTATCATTATCATTTCATTTTCTTATTAATTGTATTTGGCTATTTTATTGGCCTGATTTTTGAATAAGTTTTGTATCACAGAAGGGTTACAAATGTTGCAGGGGAAGATCATTGGTACAGGTTGTCAGAAATGGGGGATACATGGGAGGAAGCTCACTGGGCATACATATAAGGCATATAAATGTATTCAATGTTCATGGGGCACACAGTGTGTGGAGATTCATACAATAACTGAAGGAATATCAAATTCCCATCCTGGGGAGCTCTGCCACATTCTCTAGTAGATCAGCAAGAATCCCCTGAGTATGGGGCAAAGACTAGTGAAGGAGGATGGTCCACTGATGGGCCTTGATATTGATGACTGTGCATATGAACCTTTACTCTTGAATTGAAACTTAGCCTAGAATTATAGGGTGTCTAAGAGTTGCCACCTGGGAGCCTTCTTGTTGCTCAAATGTGAGCATATGGCTCATCTCCTCTTGAGCTGTTCCATGCACCCAGCCCCTTGGGGGCCTCTTTCCATACCTTTGCTGGTCCCAGACTCTGGGACCTCTCTCAGCCTCTTGGGTCTTCTGATTTCTTGCAATCCTCTCTCTCACATAACAGTATCAATATGGTGGCTTCCTTTTCCTCTGTGTTTCCACTCATATTAGACCCAGCAAGAGGGTGGAGACTCAGGCTGGCTCCCATCTCACATGCACAGGAATGGATTATTTCAAAAACATAATCTTTTTCTTTTTAGGATTCATTAAAGAACTTCAAACTGTTACACATTCAAAAAAATATTAGCAATTGGCAGGAGTAGTATATCTTGCCTTATCAGTAATTACCCTAAATGTAAATTAATTAAACCCTTCAATCAAAAGGCAGAGATTTGCAGAATGAATAAAGAAGTTTGAACAAGTATATGCTTTTTACAAGAGACTCACCTTAAATCCAAAGACACAAAAAAGTTGAAAGAAAAAATGGGGAAAAGTTCCATGCAAATAGTAATCAAAACACAGTGGGGTTGGCTTTCCTTATATCAAATAAAATAGAATTTGAGTCAAAACTGAAAGAAAAGGAATTTGACAAAATCCAGCATCCCTCCTTGATAAAAACACTCAGAAAACCAGGAAGGAAAGGGAAAATTTTCAATATGAGGAAAGCCACTTATGAAAAACCAACAGCTAACATCAAACTCAATGCTGAAAGAATGAAAGTATTTTCCCTAAGGAAAAAGACACAGATGACTACTTTCCCCAATGCTATTCAATATGGTACTAGAAGACCTAGATGAAGCAATTAGGCAAGAAAAAACAGATCTCCAAACTGGAAAGGAAGAAGTGAAACTATCTGTTTGCACATGACATGAGCTTTTATAGAGAAATTCCAAAGGAATACACAAGAGAATGAAAAGGTTAAAATTTAAAAATTCAGCAAAGTGTCAGGGTACAATATCAACATACAAAAATCAATTGTGTCAACTTAGCAGAAGAAATTTCAGGGAAGATGGCAGAGTAGGGAGATCCAGGACTTCAGTCCTTTCACCAAAACAACTATTAAACTGGCCGGAAATTGTCAGAAACAATGACTGTGAAACTCCAGAAGCCAAAAGAACACTGTACAGCATCCAAGGCATAGCAGGAGGAAGAGGTTGAAAAATTACAGTAAATAACTATAAATTGCTCTCTCTATGCATTGGCTACCATCACCCATGACCCACTCTCACAGCAGGCCACCACAGAGTCCAGTCCCTGGCTAGCTGCTGATGACAGAAAGGGATGTAAAAATCCTCTTCCCCAAGAATAAGGCTGCGCACAGCTGATCACTGATCACAGATTTTGATTAGCAAATATGGATCACTGGGTCCTATTTCTGAGGGCAGCTATTGTTTCAACCCAACTGGTACAAAGGCTGTGGTAGCCATTGTTTCAACCCCACCCCAGAGAAAGTCAGCAGCAGCCATTGTCTCAGCCTTCCACAGACAGAGGAAGAGGTGATAGAGATTTAAAGATGGAGGGCTTCATCGGGGCTATAGGGGAAAGTTAACTGAAGTGCTTCCTTTGCTAGGCATGCCAGGAAAGCTCAGGTTTGGAAAGCCATCAGAAAAGTTTTTGGCACCCTTTCTGACCACCTCCACAAGGAATGTTGGAGATAGTCTGTGCCACTTTCATGGGTCCCTGGTCCTGTTTTGGCAAGGAAAGAACAAACTGGGAAAGTCCTCCCTGGGGTGAACTCCCTCCCAGGATTTGCCCTTCAGACAAAAGCAGTAGGAGACAACAAAAGGAGTATGAAAACTATAAAGACTGCCAATTTGGGACAAAGGCCAACCAACTTCAGATACATGGTAGAGGTCCCCGGGGAAAGAGAAGGGATCACCAAACTCCTGTAAATAAGGGAACTCCAAAACAACTTACAAGCAAAAGACCAGGACAAGACAGAGGCCCAGTTAGAAAGGAAAAACTTGCACAGTACACTCACCTTGGACAGACCTTCCTGACAGGAGAGCTGAAACTCAAGAAAATCTGTCTTATCAACATCTGGGTATAAAACAAAGAAACAGGAACCCCAATGACTTTATCTTAGAGCTAACATTTTAAAATATTAAAATATATAATGTGCAAAAAGAGAGTACAAGACAAAGAAACAGGAAATGATGCCCATCCAAAGGAAGAGAATTATAGAAAACACCAATGAAGGACATGAAAATGTGGACATACCAAAGTCTTTGGGAGCAGATGTAGATCAAGTGGTTGAGTGCCTGCTTCCCACATGGGAGGTCTTGGGTTTGGTTCCTGGTGCTTCCTTAAAAAAGAAGAAGAAGAAGAAAAGTAACTCAAGGGAGCCAATGTGGCTCAGTGATGGAGCTCCATCTTCCCATATACGAGGTTCCAGGTGCAATCTCTGGTCCTGATATCTAAAAAAAAAAAACTTTTAAAAAATGATTTTTAAAAACACTTGAGATGGGTAAAAGTACAGAGAAAGAACTATAAGATATCAGGAATAAAATGAATGAACAAATGAGGGTCTAACTAAAGAGATATAAGTTTTAAAAAGAAACCAAAGAGAACTAATGGAGTTGATGGCAACTATAATAAATTAAAAATGCCAAGGGGGGCTTCAAGAACAGATTGTAGCTGAAAGAAGAAAGAATCAGTGAACTTGAAGACAAGGCATTTGAAATAAGTCAGGCTGAGGAGCAGAAACAAGAAAGAAATATTAAAAGCAAAAATAGCCTAATACAGCTATACAACACCATAAAACACACCAATATACATGTTATGGGAGTCCCAGAAGGAGAAGAAAGAGAGTAAGGAGCAGAAGTAACAGTCAAACAAATAATAACAGAGAATTTCCAAACTTAGCAAAAGATGTGCATATGCACATGCAAGAAGCTCAGGGAACACCAAACAGGATAAACATCAAGAAAAAAGACCCTGTCATATATTGATTACATTATCAAATGCAATGGATAAGGAGAGAATTCTGAAAGCTGCAAGAGAAAAACAACATGTTACATACATGGGAGTCCTAATAAAATTGAGTGCTGATTTCTGATCAGAAACCATGGAGACAAGAAGACAGTGGTTTGAAGTACTTAGAGTGCCAAAGGAAAGCAATGGACAGCGAAGAATTTTATATCTGGCAAGATTCTCTTTCAAAAATGAGGGAAAGATGAAGACATTCTAAGACAAACAAAAGATGAGAGAGTGCATCACCACTAGACATGCCCTACAAGCAATAGTAAAGGGAGTTCTTCAGACTAAAAGGAAAGGACACTAGACAGTGGCTCAAAGCAGCATAAAGAAATGAAGACCTGAAATAAGATAATCATTTGGGGAATTATAAATGCCAGTTTTATAGTATTGCATTATTTGGTGTGTAACTCCACTTCCTGCTTCCTACAGGTGCTAAATTGCAAATGCACAAAAAATAATGATAAATCTAGGTTTTTGGGCATACACTGTACAAAGATATAAATGGTTACAAGTACAAAAATGATGAGGGGCCTAGGGGTTTAGTATATGTATTTGTGCATGCTATTGAAGTTAACTTGGTATCAAAGCAAATATAATTGTTATATATTTAGGATGCTAAGTTTTAACCCTATGGTAACCATAAGAAAAAAAATGAAAAATATATCAAGATAGAAGTGAGAAGGTACTCAATACGGAACAACACAAAAATTCAAATAAATGTAAAATTAGGCTTTAACAGAAATTAGGGACAAAAAAGTTTTAGGACTTACAAATGCTAAATAGTAAAATGGCAGAAGAAAAACCTGTATTATCAGTATGTTAAATGTAAATGGATTAAATTCTCCAGTCAAAAGGCAGAGATTGGCAGAATGGATATAAAAGCATGACCCATTTATTCGCTATCTATGTGCCAGGTGTGTGTGGAATCACGGTGGAGCTGCAACTCCTACCCTACAGCTCAATGGACTCATCCAAGTCACCTGGCGAGGAGACAACGATGGGCAATGGCCATCCCAGGGAATGGAGAGGGCCTGCATCTGAAGGCAGGATCATCCAACCCACCATATCCATGGGATATAAGCCCTCTCTCACTTGGAGGTGGAGTGGACATCACCATCCCAGTCCCCTCAGGATTAGGGGAAGAACTATGGACTAGAGTGGACTTGATGGTATTCTGTTGTTCACATATGGTGATTCTAGCAATGGAAGAAATCATAACAATGAGGTGGAGCCAGTGGCCACTTGACACTTTTGGGGCAGGGAGGGGAGGAGTAGTTGAAATACAGGGGCTTCTTTGGGATTTGGAGGTTGTCCTGAGTACCATTGTGGCAACGGATGTAGGCCATTTTAAATCAGCACACACCACCCAGAACTGTGTGGGAGAGAGTGTGGTCTACGGTGTGACCTGTGGTCTATGGTTGGTGGCAAGGCCCCAGGATGTGTAAGTCCATTGAGGGTGGTGGGCCACACTTGTGGGAGATGTTTGTGTGGGATGTGGTGGGAGGTGTGGGAGGTGGGCAACATGGGAATCCCAGTGAGTTCTGTGTAATATTTTGGGTAATCTAAGCACCTCTTAAAATATATTTATATATATATATAAATAACATTTTTGTAAGCAAATGTACATATATGCATATATATTTATATATCATTTTGCAAATGTTGGTATGTTTTGTGAAAATTTTGATTTTTACCCACAATAAATAAAAAATAAAAATAAATTTAAAAAATAAGTTATTACAAAGCCACAGTAATCAAAACAGCATGGTATTGGCACAGATCAGACATACAGACAAATGTAATAGAATTGAGAGCTCAGAAATCAACACTCACGGTCAACTGATTTTGAAAAGGTGGCAAAGACCATTTCGTTGGGAAAGAAAAGTCTCTTCAACAAATGGTGATGGGAAAACTACAATACTATTTGAAAAAGAAAAAAAAAAGAAGGAGAAAGATCCCTACCTCATACCATACACAAAATTCAACTCAAAATGGATCAAAGACCTTAATATAAGAGCCAGAACTATCAAACTCCTAGAAGAAAATATAAGGAAGCAACTTTAAGTCCTTTTGTTAAGCAGTGGCTTCTTAGATTTTACACCCAAAGCACAAGCAACAAAAGAAAATGGGACCTCATCTAAATCAAAAACTTTTGTGCCTCAAATGACTTTGTCATGTTAGTAAAAAAAA
>JAKSZT010054059.1:1833690-1869284 GCA_026826555.1 Tolypeutes matacus | reverse complement strand
TAGTCCAGATATTACTGTAGGAACTGCTGTAATGAAACTAGGATCCTTAAACATCACACCAGTAAAAGTCAAGTATCAGCAGGTAATCACCAAAGATGAGGTGGGCATGGCTACTGCAATGAAAGGCAGACTCAAAGCAGCAATAAAAAGAGTCTGAGTTGCATAGAGCTATAGCATTGCCTAACAGATCATGGGATAGCTAGAAGTGAAATGCATGGGCAGTCTACTAAATTCTTACATGATCTGTATAAACAGAAGAGTTCTAGGTTGAGTGAACAAAACCTTAACTTGAATTACAAAACAGAATCACGATCCCTTAATCAATTCCCAGACTTGAGACAGTTTACAGACCAAAAGCCCCTTGAATGAGAAGTCTAGATCCCCTTGGGGAAGGATTCTGTTTCACTGCCAAAAATTTACACTGTTAATCTCCCTCCCAGCTTTCCCCAAGGAGACCTAGGGCCTTTTACTAGAGTAACTGTGCAATGAGGAAAAGGAAATGAACAGCTATTTCATGGATTATTAGACACCAGCTCAGAAGTGACATTAATTCCAAGAGACCCAAAACGTCACTGTGGTCCACCAGTCAAAGTACGGGCTTATGGACATCAGGTGATTGATGAAGTTTTAGCTCAGGTCCATCTCACAGTGGGTCTAGTGGGTCCATGGGCCCATTCTATGGTTATTTCCCCAGTTCCAGAATGCATAATTGGAATAGACATACTCAGTAACTGGCAGAATTCCCACACTGGATCCCTGACTTCTGGATCCCTTTCATAACAGGAAAAGCCAAGTGGAAGCCACTAGAAGTGCCCCTACCTAGCAAAATAGTAAATTAAAAGTAATACCAAATTCCTGGAGGGATTGCAGAGAGTAGGGCCACCATCAAGGATCTGAAGGATTCAGGGGTGGAGATTCCCACCACATCCCCATTCAACTCTTCTATTTGTCCTGTGCAGAAAACAGATGGATCTTGGAGGATGTGGAGGATGACAGCAGGTTATATTAAACTTAATCAGGTGGTGAATCCAATCACAGCTACTGTCCCAGATGTGGTATCATTGCTTGAGCAAATTAACGCATCCCCTAGTACCTGGTATGCAGCTATTTATCTGGCAAATGCTTTTTTCTCAGTTGCCATTAATAAGGACCACCAGAAACAGTTTGCTTTCAGCTGAAGGCCAGCAGTATACCTTCACTGTCCTACCTCAGGGATATATCAACTCTCCAGCCCTATGTCATAATGTTGTCCACAGGGACCTTGATCATCTCTCCCTCCCATAAGACATTACACTGTTCCATTATATTGATGATATCATGTTGATACGACCTAGTGACCAAGAAGTAACAATGATTCTAGACTTATTGGTAAGGCATTTGTAGGAGAGAGGATGGGAGATAAATCCAGCAATAACACAGGGTCCTTCCACCTCAATGAAATTTCTAGGTGTCCAGTGGTGTGGGGCATGTCAAGATATCCCTTCTAAAGTGAAGGATAAGCTGTTGCATCTGACCCTTGTTATGACCAAAAGAGAGGCACAGTGCTTAGTTGGGCTCTTCAGAATTTGGGACAACACATTCTTCATTTGATTGTGCCACTCCAGTCCATCTACTTAGTGACCAGAAAAGTTGCTGGTTTTGATTGAGGACTGGAACAAGAGGAGGCTCTGCAACAGGTCCAGGATGCTGTGCAAGCTGCACTGCCACTTGGGCCATATGATCCAGCAGATCCAGTGGTGTTGGAGGTTTCAGTGGCAAATAAAGATGCCATCTGGAGCCTTTGGCAGGCCCCTAAAGGATAATCACAATGCAGACCTTTGGATTTTGGAGCAAAACCCTGACATCCTCTGCAGATAACTACTCCCTTTTTGAGAAACTGCTTTTGGCCTGCTACTGGGCCTTAGTAGAGACTGAATGCTTAACCATGGGCCATCAAATAACCATGAGACTTGAGTTGCCTATCATGAGCTGGGTATTGTCTGATCCACCAAACCATAAAGTTGGGTATGCACAGCACACTCCATAATTAAGTGGAAGTGGTATAAATGAGATAGAGCTTGAGTGGGTCCTGAATGCACAAGCAAGTTACATGATGAAGTAGACCAAATGTCCATGGTCACTACCCTTGTCATGTTACCTTCTCTTTCCCAGCCCACAGCTTTGACCTCTTAGGGAGTCCCTTACAACCAGTTGACTGAGGAAAAGAAAGCTTTGGCCTGGTTTACAGATCTTTCTGCATGATATGCAGGTACAACCCAAAAGTGGACAGCTATAGTACTGCAGCCCCTTTCTGGGACATCCCTGAAGGACAGTGGTGAGGACAAATCCTCCCAATGGGTGGAAATTTGAGCAGTGAACCTGGTTTTTTATTTTGCTTGGGAGAAGAAATGGCTGGAGGTGTGTCTGTACACTCATTCATGGGATGTTGCCAATGGTTTGGCTGCACGGTGAGGGACTTGGAAGAAACATGATTGGAAAATTGGTGACAAAGAGATTTGGGGAAGAGGTATGTGGATAGACCTTTCTGAGTGGGCAAAAAAACATGAAAATATTTGTGTCCCAAGTGAATTCTCACCAGAGGGTGACTTCAGCAGAGGAAGATAAGATAACCTGATCTGTGGCTAATGCTCAGCCTCTTTCCCCAGCCACTCTTGTCATTGCCCACTGGGCTCATGAACAAAGTGGCCATGGAGGTAGGGATGAAGTTTATGCATGGGTTCAGCAACCTGGACTTCCCATCACCAAGGTTGACTTGGCTACAGCCACTGCTGAGTGCCCAATCTGCCAACAGCAGAGACCCACGCTCAGTCCCTGATGTAGTACCATCCCTCAAGGTGATCAGCCTGCCACCTGACCACATCCATCATGCAAAGGGCAGCAATTTATTTATTTATTTTTATATACATTTTTAAACACAGGCTATTTTGATAAGTTTTTTTTAAGATTTATTTATTTAGGTTATCCATTTTAAATGCCCCTTCCCCCATTTGCTATTTTGTGTCCATTCGCTTGGCAATTCTCTGTATCTATTTCCTGCCATCTCTTCTCATCCTCCTCTTCCAGTCTTCAGCAGGATTCGATCCTGGAGACCTCCGATGTAGAAGAGAGGTGTTCTGCCACCTGCGCCACCTCGGTTCCTGGGGCAGCAATTTATTTTAACAGGAATAAATACATACTCCAGATATGGGTTTGCATTCCCTCCACACAAAGCTTCTTCCAAACTAACAACTGTGGACTTATCGAATGTCTTATCCACTGCCATGGGATTCCATACAGCATTGCATCTTATCAAGGAAACCATTTCACAGCAAATGATGTGCAGGAATGGGCACAAGACCATGGAATTTACTGGTCTTACCATGTTCCCCATCATCCTGAAGCAGCTGGATTGACAGAACAGTAGAATGGCTTTTTGCAGACTCAATTACAGTGCCAACTAGGTGGCAATACCTTGCAGGGCTGGGGCAATGTTCTCCAGGAAGCTGTGTATGCTTTAAATCAGCATCCTCTCCATGGTGTTATTTATCCCATAGCCAGGATTCAAGGGCCCAAGAATCAAGGAGTGGAAATGGGAGTGGCACCACTCACTATTACCCCTAGTGACCCACTAGGAAAATTTTTGTTTACTGCCCTTGCAACCTTAAATTCTGCCAGTCTACAGGTCTTAGTTCCAAAAAGAGGAGTGCTTCCACCAGGGAACACAACAATGATTCCATTGAACTGGAAGTTAAGACTGCCACCTTGTAACTTTGACCTCTTGTGCCACTGAATCAGCAGGCAAAGAAGGGAATTTCTGTACTGACTGAGGTGATTCATCCTGACTATCAAGGGGAAATATTACTGCACCTACATAATGGGGATAAAGAAGAGTTTGCCTGGAGTACAGAAGATACCCTAGGATGTCTCTTAGCATTACCTTGCCCTGTGATTAAAGTCAATGGAAAATTGCAACTACTCAATCCAAGCAGGACTATCATTGGCCCATAATCTTCAGGAATGAAAGTATGGGTCACCCAAAAAAGCAAAAAACCACAGCCAGCTGAGGGGCTTGCTCAGGGTAATGGGAACTTGGAATGGGTAGTGAAAGAAGGTAGTGATAAATATGGCCTTTGACATATGACCAGTTACTGAAACGAGGACTGTAAAGGTCATGAATATTCTTCCTTGTTTTGTTATGACTATGATTGTATATGTACATAAAATGAATACCTTAGTTTCCTTCCCAAACTTTTTCCCTTATCATATGCCATAAGTTGTATTAGTTCATGTCACAATATTTAAGGATGTCATATTTAAGAGTGAATATTACCCAAGAACTTCCACCATATTCTGTCTCTGATTGTACGCAAGACAGTTGAATATTGTTAGGTGGAAATATATGTATATGTATGTGTTATTGTTTCTATTTAGAAACTAAGTACGGTTTTAAAGTGATGAGTATGGCTGCCAAGTTGACAAGGGGTGTACTATGATGATTGGGCTAATGTGTGACCTTGGCAAGGTAATTGTGCCTAGTTGTTTGGTCAGGCAAGCACTGGGCTAAATATAATACTAGGACATTTATGGCCTTTAGTCATCAGTGAGTTGATTGCATAGATGGCTGATTATATCTTCAATCAACCAAGGAGATTGCCGTCAGAAATGAGTGACATTTTATCCAATCAGTTGAATGCCTTAAACGCGGAAGTGATTTCAGCATTCAGAGAGAGTTTTCCTACTCAACTTCAGACAGCCAGTCTCCTGGGAACTCATCAAGGACCTTCACTGGAGCCCTTGGTTTGCAACTAGCCTGCAGAATTTGGACTTGTGCATCCCAAGTCACATGAGAGGATTTTTATAAAATCTCATACTATTTACAGATATAGTGCATTGTTTTGTTTCCCTAGAGAACCTTGATTAAGACAAGGGGCAATCCACTAAGAAAAAAATAAGAATCATAAATATTTATGGACCTAACCAGGGTGCCTCAAAACACATGATGTAAATACTGGAAAAACTGAAAGGAGAAATAGACACCTCTACAATAATATTTGGAGACTTCAATACACCATTCTCATCAATAGATAGAACATTTAGACAGAGGATCAATAAGGAAATAGATATCTTGAATAATATGATAAATGAACTAGACAGATATATACTGAGCATTGAACCCAAAAACAGTATGATGTATATTTTTCACAACTGCTCATGGATCATTCTCCAGGATAGACCACATTCTGGGTCACAAGACAGGTCTCAAAAATTTTTTTAAAGATTGAAATTATACAAAACACTTTCTCTGACAACAATGGAATGAAGCTGGAAATAAAGAAAAAGTGGAGAACTGGAAAATCCAAACATATATGGAAGTTAAACAACACACTCATAAACAATCAATGGGTCAATGAAGAAATTGCAAGAGAAACCAGTAAACATCTTGAGCTGAATGAAAATAACACAACATATTCCGTGACCTAATGAAACTGACTGAGCTTCTACAAATAAAGACTACACATGGTCTATTTTTTTCTAGCAACAAAATGTCTATGTGATTAGGCAAGTTAAGACCAAGGACAACCTACTCTTCTCATTATACCAAACAACTAGCTTATAATTCAAATATCCTATTATTTGATATACGAATTTAAAAAAGAAACCTTGCCTATCATTTTCTAAAACTATAAGCTACTAAGGACTATATTGATTCTGTATAGCTACATCATGCATATCCCCTGAAAATTAAGCAAGAAAATAATGTGTAAATCCTATTCCACATGTGAAGAGGTCAGCCACATAAATTTTATGAAGTATCTCATTTTCTACTAAAAGATGATCTATATTTCTTTAACATATATGAATAGCATAAGTCATAAACAAAGAATAAATGAAATGATCCACAGAAACTCTTGTATTGAGTATGGAATTCAAGAGCCCAGAGGCCAGGAATCTTGCTATTTTAAGCTATGTTTACAAAATTGCAAACATCATTTAATTAGGGCTGTACTATGTAGGAGTTCATTATAGTTTGTATTTTGTTACATTTTAAATTATTGGAAAATAACAAATCTTTCTCTTTGCTGATATTCTAATGCATTTTTAATCATACTGTGAAGTATAAGTTTATAGCAATAGCATTTTATGTCCTAGTGGTTTTTTTGGAATATCAATACCTTTACATACTTATTTTTTGAAATAAATAAATCCTTAAAAAAAAAAAAAAAAACCTAGGAGATACAGCAAAGGCAGCACTGAGAGGGAAATTTAGGGTCCTAAACACCTACATTAAAAAGGAAGAAAGAGCTAATATCAAAGACCTGATTACATGCCTGGAGGAACTAGAAAAATAACAGAAAATTAATCCTAAACAAAGCAGAAGAAAAGAAACAACAAAGATTAGAGCAGAAATAAATGAAATTGAGAACAGAAAACAACAAGGAGAATTAACAAAACCAAGAGCTAGTTCTTCATGAAGATCAATAAAATTGATGAACCCTTAGCTAGACTGATAAAGCAAAAAAGAAGATGCAAATAAATAAAGTCAGAAATGAGAGAAGAGACATTACGACTTATACCACAGAAATAAAAAGGATCATAAGAGAATACTATGAACAATTGTATGCCAATAAATTAGACAATTTAGATGAAATGGACCATTTCTAGGAACTCATGAGGAGCTACACTGACTCTAGAAGAAATAGAAGACCTCAACAAACCAATAACAAGGATGTATAGGAACTTCTCATAGAAAACTATAATACATTGGTAAAAGAAATCTCAAAGAAAACCTAAATAAATGCAAAGACATTCCATGTTCATGGATTAGAAGGCTAAATATTGTTATTTTCAAAAATTGCTTCACAGATTCAATGCAATCCCAATCAAAATACCAACAGCCTACAATGCAGGAAAGGAAAAGCCAATTATTAACATTTTTTTGAAATGTAATGGGACCCTGAATAGCCAAAAACTATTTTTTAAAAAATAACATAGTTGGAGAACTCACACTCATGACTTTAAAGCATATTATTTAGCTACAATGGTAAAAACAGCAATATGCTTGTAGAAAGGCAAATATATTGACTAATGGAATCTAACTGAGAGTTCACAAATAGATCTTCACATCTCTGGCCAATTGATATTTGACAAGGCTTCCAAGTCCACTCAAATGGTACAGAATAGTCTCTTCAACAAATGGTGTTTGGAGAACTGTAAATCCTAACCAAAAGAATTAAAGAGAATGCCTAGCTCACACCACATACAAAAATTAACTCAAAATGAATCGAGACCTAAATAAAAGACCCAGGACCATAAAACTCTTAGAAGAAAATGTAGAGAAGCAGCTTCAAGATCTTGTGGTAGGAAAATGGTTTCTTGGACTTTACACACAAATCACAAGCAACAAAAGAAAAATAGATAAATGGGACTGCTTCAAAATTTAAAAACAAGTTTTGGGTTGTGTATAGTAGTAGAAGGAAAGCTAGAGGATAAAACATAGAATTATAACATAGTGAACACTGTTGTGGATGACAACTGTGGTTAATAGTACAAATATTAGAATGTTCTTTCATGATCTATAAAAAAAAGAAGAGTAACTGTGCAGTTAGGTCTGGGCACTACTTCTGCCCACTGGTAGGTGGGGATGACCATCACACGCAGGTCATTGTTCCTACCTGGGAGACAAGGACACAGACTCAGGGATGTGAAGAATATGACCCAAGATTACAAAGCCAGAAGTGGACAGAAATTTCCCTACAAGAGCCCTGATGCCCAAGTCCAGGCCTTCATGTCCGTTGTGTATTGATCACCTATTACTGCTGGACACTGTTCTGGGCACCAGGAAGCAGGGGTGATGAGATGAACAAGTTCCTGCCCTGAGGAACCAGCAAGAGAACAGAAAATTCGCTGTCCATGTTGCAGACATTGGCTCTGTTCTCTCCGTCACCTGGTGCTCAGGTTGGCACTTGCACTCTACTCATTACTCCCCACACCTTGATGCCCCAAGGACATATAAATCAGAAATGGCTCTTTCCCTATTCTAGAAGCTTCAGATCAAAATTCTAGGTCATACCTGAAAATTAGGACAGGAAACACACAATGCTTCAGTTAAAAGACATTCCTGGAAGCTCAGAGGTGGAAAGGCCATGCAAACCACCTGTTCCAGCCTACTCCTACATGTATCTTCTCAACCACAGGAGTAATGCCTTTGCTTGCATTCTCCCTCTGACAGGAGGGTCTCATAAGGAAAGCCATTCTGCAGCTAGGCAAGGTGAACAGAAAGATCCTCCTCAAGCTGAGCTAACATCCACCTCCCCATTTCATCTGCCCACTGCTCCTTGTTCTGCCCTCAGAGCACACACAATTACAAAGCATCCTCCTCATCCAATAACCTTTTCAGTATTTTTTTTATCACCCCTAAATCTCCCCTCCTGAGACTAAATTTCTTTCATTTTTCCAATTCTCCCTCACCCTGGTTTGTCAATGCCCCCAATGACTGCTGCTCTAACATAATCCACAGAAGCTTCAAACAAGTGTCCAGTGAGTGCTCCTGGGCTTGGAGGACAGAATGCTGCCTCTGCCCTTGAGTCCTTCCTTATCTCTACTTGGTGATTGATGGTAAAGACTCAGGCCACAGAATTGACATGACAGGAGGGTAAGGGCCATCAAAAATGAGTAGACTCCACAGACTCATTCAACTGGCCATCTGACTGTCAAATATATAGTGCCATCTGCAGGTAAGACTGATACCAGGTGTAGGGACACAGTGCTGGACAAGGAAGCCCTTTGTGGAGCTGATGGTTTCATAAGGGAGAAAGTGAAAAGGCAAGCAAACACCTAAGATAATGTCAGTAGTGATCAATGCTTTGGAGAAAAACTAAGAGGGTCATAGGATCCCAGCAGCTGGGAGAACAATCTAGAAGGCAAGCCAGGCTGCCCCAAATGATGGAAAAGATCTTGTCCAATAAAGACCATAGAAAGAGAATACTAGATAGAGGGAACAGTAGGTGGAATATCCTGAAACAAGGATGAGTGTGGCACTTTCCAGGGCTGCAGTGACTCCAGCAAATGAGCAAGAGCATGAAGGAAAGTGTGATGGGAGATGAGGCTGGAAAGCAAGAAGCTTGAGTTCACTCTGAGTTCCATGGAAAGATTTGGATGATGTTAGGGTGTAACATAATCTGAATTATGCTTTAAAATATAAGAGAAAGTAGAGAACAGTGCAGACTGGAGTCATCAGGAAAATCTTCATGGAACAGGAGATGAAATATTTTACCATTAGAATTAATCACTATCTTCTACCAGCCATGCAAAAATCACCCCTTAAAAAGTGGTTTCTTCCAAGAATATATACAAATAGCCAAAAAGCACATGAAAAATGCTCAACATCATTAGTCATTAGGGAAATGTAAATCAAAGTCATGATGAGATATCACTTTACACCAACAAGAATAGTTAGAATAAAATAGACAAACAGCCACAAGTGTTGGCAAAGATGTAAAGAAATTGGAAGTGAATAAACAGATGTGGCTTAAGTGATTGGGCTCCCATCTACCATATAGTATATCCAGGGTCCAATTCCCAGGGCCTCTTGGTGAAAGGCAAGCTGGCCCACGCAGTGAGCTGGCCCAAGCAGAGAGCTGGCCCACGTGGAGTGCTGGCCTGAGTGAAGAGCTGGCACAGCAAGAAGACACAACAAAAAGAGACACAGAAACCAGGGACCTGAGGTGGCACAAGAGATTGAGCACCTCTCTCCCACTCCAGAAGGTCCCAGGATTGGTTCCCAGTGCTGCCTAAAGAGAAGACAAGCAGACACAGAAGAACATACACTGAATGGACACAGAGAGCAGACAGCGAGGGCAAAAACAACAGGGGGTGGGAATTGCAGAATAAATAAATATCTTTAAAAAAAAGATGTTGGAAACCTCATACAATGCTGGTGGGAATGTAAAATAGTACTGCTGCTTTGGAAAATAGCTTGGCAGTTTTTTAAAAATCTTAAACATAAGCATACAATTCACTCGTATATATCTATCCAAGAAATATTAAAACACATGTCCACACACACTTGTACATAAATGCTTAAAGCACCATTATTCACAATAGCCAAAAAGTAGAAACAACCCAAATGTCCATCAGCTGGTGAATGGATAAACAAAATGTAGTATATTCATCCATATGGTAGAATACAATTCGGTAATAAGGAAGAAAATGCTGATTCATGCTTCAACATGGATGAATCGCAAAAACATTATGATAAGTGAAAGGAGCTAGATGCAAAAGATGATATATTGTCTCATCCCCTTTATCTGAAATATACAGAAGAGGCAAATCAATAAAGACAGAAGGCAGCCTGTCGGTTGCCAGAGGCTGGGTGTCAGATGGCAGTTATATAAAATGAGCACAAGAAAATTTATTGGAGTGATAGAAATCTATATTTGAATTGTCATAGTGGTTGCACAACTTTGTAAATGTGCTAAAAATCTTGAGTTGTATACTGAAAATTAGTGAGTTGGTAGTATATAAATTTTACCTCAATAGAGCTGTTAAAAAAGAAGGGGATGTTACATTGTATATATGGTAATAGAAAAAATATTTTTTAAAAACCCACGAACTACACCACACAGTGAACCCTAAGTTAAACCATGAACTTTAATAATAGTACAATTATAATAATGGGCCATCATCAATTGTAACATATATTCCATACCAATGCAGTGTTGATAGTAGGGGATAAATGTGAATCATGTATTTTATGCATGATTGTTGTATAAACCCACAACTTCTCAAATGAAGAAAAATAGAGGAAGTAGGATAAAAATTACAGCAGGCTCCTCATGTGAAATTGTAGAAGCAAGAGAAGAATGAAATAGATAACTAAATTGTTGAAAAATAAAAAATCCTAAGGAAGCAGTTGTGGCTCAAGCCACTGGGCTTCTGTCTACTATATAGGAGGACCAGGGTTCAATTATCGGGCCTCCTGCTGAAGGCAAGCTGGCCTGAGCAGAGAGCTGTCCCACGCAGAGTGCTGGCCCACGCAAGAGAGCTGGCCCGTGTGGAGAGCAGGCGCAGCAAGATGACGCAACAAAAAGAGACAAAGAGGAGAGACAATAAGAGATACAGCAGACCAGGGAGCTGAGATGGTGCAAGAGATTAAGCTTCTTTCTCCCATTCCAGAAGTTCCTAGGCTTGGTTCCTGGTGCCACCTAAAAGAGAAGACAAGCAGACATAGAAGAACACACAGCGAAAGGACACAGAGAGCAGACACTGAGCACAAAACAATGGGGGGGGGGCAGAAATAAATAGAAAAATAAATAAATAAATGTCTTGAAAAAAAAAAAGAATTGTAGAATTCTATATTTAGCCAAATATTTATCTTTAAAAAGTGGAGATATATGATTTCTGCAGATAAACAAAAAACTGAGGAAAGTCATTACTAGTTGATCAGCCCAGTAAGAAATGGTAAAAGAAGCTCATCATGGATAAGAAACTCTTAACTATATAAGTTATAACCTCAGAATTATGGAAAGGAAGAATGAGCCTCAGAGAAGGAATGAATGAAGGTAAAACAAAATATTTTATTTTCTTACTCTTAACTGATCTTAAAAAATAACTGTCTAAAGTGATATAGTAAAAATGTATTCCATGTGTATATCATATGGGTAAGTGAAAAAAAATGACAGCAATGTTATAAGGGATGGGAAGGAGGAATTAGAATACTCTAAGATCTACACTACATGTGCAGCAGTATAGTGTTATTTGAAGGTGTATTTAGATTAGTTGTAAATGTTTATTGCAAATTCTAGGGGCAGTCACTACAAGAATTTTAAAAAGAAGTGTAATTGATATGCTATGAGAGGATAGAAAATAAAGTCATGTAAAATGCTCAGTTAAAACACAAGAAGGCAAAAGAAGAGAGGATGAGAAAAAAGAATAAATGCTAGGGATAGAAAAGTTACAAACATAATACATGTTAATCCAATTATATGAATAATCATTTTAAATGTGAATGTCTAAATATGTGAATTAAAATACAGGCACCAGCAGAGTAGACAGAAAAATAACACCCAACTATATGTTGAATACAAAAACCAATTTTAAATATAATAGCTCAGTGGCAAGTCATGTTGATGTATGTATTCTTGAATGGAAATAACAACACAGGTATTTTATATCTATGGTTTTCGCTCAAAAACCCACAATCCCAATGTAATAATGATAAAAACAAATAAATCCCAGTTGAGGGATGTTCTATAAAATATCTGACCACGGCTCCTCAAAACAATTAAGGTCATCAAAAACAAGTAAAGCCTGAGAAAGTGTGACAGGAAAAAAGGAGCCTACAGGACATGACTACTAAGTGGAATCTGATATCCTGGATGGGATCCTGGAATAGAATGACATATTGTTTTAAAAAACTGAGGAAATTTAAATAAAGTATGAACTTAAGTTAATTATACTGTATCAACATTTGTTCAACTTCCATGAATCCCTGGAGAAAGGCATGTATATTAATCATTCTTACAAATAAAAGTGAGAAAGAATTAACTTACCCCAAATCTAAGGGGATACTAAAAAACATAGAACATAGATCCAAAACTGTAATATAAAGGACCCCAAGCAAGATCAAAGAAAAAAATATTTGTTTTGACACCACCAAAAAGTGACATAACAATCCTCATAATAGCCCTAAAATCTTGAACAAATCTCGATCTCCATCCTTAGGTGTCTTACCAGGCAGGATAGGCATAATATGAATGTAATTTGCCTTTATCCTGTTAGTGCTACTGTAAGAATTAGTCCTGTATTTACTTCTTCTTTCAAAGGGTATTGAACAACCTTAGACAAAGGTAAAGATAAGTCAGTCTGAAATTTGGATGGGTTCAGTCTTAATATGAAGTTATTTCATGGAGATCTTCTAGTTGATGATATTACCACAAGGTAACTAGTAAGTCTATGCTAAAATTAACCATGATGAGACTTTTAATAGAGATGTCTTCAGGAATTTAAGGAATATACGATATTAATTTCCTAGCTAAAAACAAAATACCATGCGATGGGTTCACTTAGCAGTAGGAATTTATTGGCTTATGGTTTCAGAGACTAGAAGGCTTGCTTCCTTCTGGGACTGTAATTTCTGGCTGGCTGACAATTCTTGGCTTCTCTGTCACTTGGTGATGTCTTCTCCTTTCTCCTCTGGGTTGTGTTGACTTTTGGCTTTGTCCTATAACTTTTTGTATGACTGAATTTTCACCTTGAAGTAGCATCTTCAAGAGTTCCTATTTACAATGGATCACACCATTCAGAATGTGAATCAAGATTAATAACTTGTTTTTCTGGGATACATAATTCAATCCCAAACAGGCACCGTCCAAATAGCACTTAATCTGGCAATTCTATTTAACCTATAAATCTCTCCCAATTAAGTTGGCTGCTGTTGAGAAAAGAAGAGAATAGCATGAATCTCAGTTATAAGCCCAATGGTAACAGTTAAGGGCAAAAGTGGCTAAAGATTGAGGGAGATGTCTATTCCTTTAGCCATTCTTTCATTTTCAAGTAGAAAGATTGACTTAGAAATGGGGTTTCTTGTGGAAAATATAACAAAATTATGTGTATTAAAAACTACAAGTAGAAAAAAAGAATTGGAAGTTGGGTGCTACATTCTCCCTCAGAGCCCTTTTAATATCAAAGAGACTTATTTTTGCCTTGGATATTAAAAGGTACAAAGCTGTACAGTTGTTATTCAACTATCATTATCAATGGGCTCTTGCTGAGAGGGTTCCAACAATAAATTGGACTTTTGGTTTTAAGTAATAGAACAATTTAAATAAACTTATGTAAGATGAAATTTTAGCTCAGATTGTCACCAAACTGGGTGGAAAGCAGGAATGTGGTTAAATGTTCGAGAAAACTGGAAACAAGCACTTGAATACCACCAAAATTCTCTCTATAATTCCTTTATCTTTTTCTCTCTCATATTTTTTCTCCTTATGCCAAATTAAATTTTTGACAGATAGAAATATGATTGCAGCGGTTTCCATACCTCACAACTCCAAAGGGACTGAGATTTGCTTTCTTTCTGTTCCCAGGTTTAAATATCCTGGAGAAAGGATCAAATTGGTACATATTGGTCTGAGACACAATCTGCCACATTCACCTGTATTAGAAGGTATGTCATTATGACTTGGTGCAGCAGCCAAACCTTAGACCAATCAGTATTTGTCAAGGACATAGAATCTATAAGATGTCATCTTCGAATGATATCACATGGTTATTCCAAGACAGAGATATATTTACCAGAAGAAACAAGATGCTGATTGGGGCAGACAACATAGTAGCGCTAAAATCTGGTGCCAAAAAAAAAATGTCTTGTCATAGATGTAGACTAAGAGAAAGGTAGAATAGAAATGCACTGTTAGGAGAAAACTTTCTCTATGTGGACACACACAAACAATGAGAACTTTAGGAATCACTGCTAAGAACTATAGAATATTGTTTAATCATGGAAGAGAAAAGCTAGTGAAATTTTCAATTATCAAAAACAACTTCTTCAAAAAAATTATGGGGAGAATTAGTACAAAGTCTGGCTAGTAAACTTTATAGATATATTTTCCAAGTATCCAACAAAGAATTCTGAGAGAATAAATAATAAATTAAGGCATTGGAAAGAAAAAGAAAAAGCTAAGGAGTGGATGTGGCTCAAGCAGTTGACTGCCTGGGTTCAGTTCCCAGTGCCTCCTAAAAAAGCAAAAACAAACAACAAGCAAAAGAAATGATAAAGCCAACTCAGGGAAGCCAATGTGGCTCAGTGGTTGAGTGCTAGCTTCCCACATACGAGGTTTTGGGTTCAATCCACAGCCCCTGGTACCTCAAAAAAAGAAAAGATAGTAAGTTTAGCAAGTTAACAGGTGGGATAATTTATGAGGTAAAATAAGGATTGCTTATAAGACAATAGAAATGTTGATAAACTGGTTAAAATATATGGAGTATGTATACAATACAGAGTCTTTTGCAATACATCTCTATCTGATAATGACCTTTGGTTTTCTTTGTTGAAATGGGTATGAATTGTAATTTCTAAATGTGTTTATGCAAATCCCTCATTCTTATAGATGGGATATAGTCATATATAAAACATCTCTCAACTAAAACTCAGCTTGTGATGACTGAAATCATACAAACGCAACAAAAATTGTGTTACATCAACAGAAGGAAGAGGAAGAATCTGGATAGTTATATATGTAAATTAAGTATGTTCCCTGAAGAATGTACAGGTTAGATTAGCTGGAAAACAGTGCAAACACAAACAGCACTGTCCAGACAAAAAGTTGGCCTGACCACAGGATTCTATTTCCTCTCTTGTGAAGGCTTACATATCCTAGTGTTAACACATAGGCATTAATCCCCTATTAAAACATGATATCATGAAATATTCAAAAAATCCAGCTAAATCCTCTTGCTCTGATCCCTTGCTCATTAATGTTCACATCATCCCATGACCCCTAGAGGTTTCCATATACTAAAAGAATGAAGCATGCCTATGTTGAAGTCCAGGCTATTTGACAGATTTCGGGGTTTGGGTCTGACAAATTAAAAGTGACAATAAATATATATATTCCCTTCTGGTGTCCATTTATTAAGTCAAACAAAATTTTCTTATATAGCCAATTCTGTGACAATAAAGAGATTCAGATTTGAACCCTAGACCATAGTAAATTTACCGAAGTAATGTCACCTGAGAGAAAAACAATCGGTCTTCTCCGTGAGGTACATTTCATTGAAACACTTGCTTCCTTCAATCATAGGCAGCAAAATAATATATCAGTTAATATTTGAAAATAACCATGTTATTTAAATCAAGGTCAAGTAAATATTAAGAAAGAACTTGGAAACTCAAGATGTTGAAATAATATGAACTTAATATGCCTATATGAAAAAAAAGAAAACTCATAAGACTTTTTTTCATTTAAGAAATTTTTTCTATAAATAATAAGTTGGCTGAATACTCTCTTTTTTGCCATCTTCATGTCTTTGTTCCTGAATGTATAGATGACTGGATTCAGAAAAGGAGTGAGAACTGCATCAAAAACAGATAGTAATTTGTCTACATGGGATGTAGGATAAGGCCAGGTATAAACAAAGATGCAAGGGCCAAAGAACAAAGTCACCACCATGATATGAGATGACAAAGTGGAGAGAGCCTTGGATAAGCCCTCTGAAGAGTGTTTCCAAACTGAGACAAGGATAAAAATGTAGGAGATAACCAAAATGATGAATGATCCCAGAGATATGAATACACTGTTGACTGTGACCATGAACTCTAGTCTGTAGGTGTCTATGCAAGCAAGTTTAATGAACTGAGGAAGGTCACAGTAAAAACTATCCAACACATTAGGGCCACAGAATGGCAATTTTATAATGAAAACCAGCTGAGTAAAAGAATGCATGAAGCCAGTTATCCATGAAGCAACCAGAAGCAAAATACACGTTTTTCAGCTCATAATACTCAAATAGTGGAGAGGCTTACATATGGCAACGAAACTGTCAAAGGCCATGGCTATGAGCAGGACCATCTCTGTGCCACCAATGATGTGGAGGAAGAAAATCTGAGTGATGCAGCCTCCAAAGGAGATGACTTTGTGCTTTCTGAATATGTCATAAATCATCTTTGGAGAAATGACCGAGGAAACACTCAGGTCGGTGAAGGAAAGATTGGCCAACAGAAAGTACATTGGAGAGTGTAAAGGAGGATCAGAAACCACCATGAGAACAATGAGGGTGTTTGCAATGATGCATGCCACATAAAACGTGGAGGAAAACACAAAGAGGAGAAGTTGGATATCCCAGGAATCGGATATTCCCAGGAACTCAAACTCTGACAAAAACGGAGCAATTCACTCCATCCATTGATTTATCAGTGGAGTGCCTCCAATGTTACCACATAAATGAAAATAAAAAGGAAACTAAATAAGAATGGTAATAATGTCCTGGAATTATGATGGTTAATTATACAAGGATAATCTCACTGCCAAATTATATGTTCCTTAACTAAACAATGAATTTCCCCCATGGTCACCTGAATCGACTGTGTCACTTCCACTTGTAATATTCTTATCACCATGACCTCTCAGAATGATTCTCAACCTATAAAGAGGAGAAGATAACAGATATGAAAACATGGTAGAAGTGCATGACACAAATTGATAAGTTCAGGAAAAGTAGTACATTATAAAACAGAAAAGAAAGAACAGATGGAGATGACCCATTCCCAGAACTCACAGGTTCTATTCTTGAATTGCTCGTGGAATATTCTTCATTCATTCAAGTTGTCTCTCCTTTTAATCTCACATCATCTCATGCACATAATAGGACTCATGGTGATTCTAGAATCACTTCCAACAATTACATTTACAATGCACCCAAGGCCCACACAGCAGGGATTAGTATAACAGAACCTACTATAAGACACATAAGTGACTCAACATTTTGACAGGACAAAGAGAAGAGTAAATTAGGGATTGATGAGTGGGGATTAAAGTATAAGTGGGATTAATTAGCAGGATAGTTGACAGTCAGGATATGGCCAAGATGTACAAGGTGGGAAGGGGTGGTCTAGGAAGTTAAAAAGTTCCATTTGATTTATCTGTTCAGATTCCTCACAGTCCATAAGTTTTTGAACGCTGGCTAGAACTATTGGTACCTTAAGCTCCTAGAGATTGCAGAAGATGAAGAAATGCACACTAACCTTACCTTTTGCATAAAAGCTTCTCCTGTCCTACATCCATTGGTTTTAGCCTCTTTTATGTCATCTCCAAACCATGCAATACCAATTTTGACAGTTCCCTGGCAAAAACCTTGGTTACCACATTGGTCTCCCTGACTCTTCCCTATTCTTGTAGGAATACTTGTTAGCACACGGAAGATATAATATTCTACTTGTGAGTCAAACACAAGTAGAAAATCCCTCCTCAATATGCAAAATTTAAGCATGCTGCTAAAGGTAAGTTATGTTGAGAACAGAGAACAGAGGAAGTTTGGAGTGGAAACAATAAAATGCTGGTAAACTAAAAGTACATGAATGCATAGGAAACCTGAGGTTTGGTTCTGAAAGGAATGGACATGAGAAACCCAACATTATGAAAAAATTCAAACCCAACATTTTACCTTTAATATTTTGTTTATATTTACTTGCACACAAACATTCAGTTTCACATAATGATTAAAATTTGTCATAGAACTACTACTACACAAATGCCCCAGAAATTATACAGTCCAAGTTCCTCATTTACTCCCATGAGAAAGTAACAATCCAGTGAGGAACACCCAAGTACTTGTAAACAGAGAAATTAGTTTTTTTTTTCTAGATATAACTTTGGATTCCACATAATAGATAAATAATAAAGGGAGAAGATACAATCCAAACTCTCAAACTTTCAATCCAATACAGTAATCTCTAGTCACATATGTTATTAGATGAATTTTTTAAAAAGTCTACTTCCTCAGTTATGCTATCATATGGTTAGTAGGTATTTATTGGACAGCACAACATTGAACATTTCCAGTCATTGGAAATCTTTAAATGTTAACAAAAAAAAACATTTTCTCCTTGAAATTTTCCTTGGTGTTCTAGGTCATAATAATCTTTTCCTTCTCTCACTCCTGAAGTCAGTAAACTTAAAATTTATTTGGAAAACTAATAAATTCCCACATAGTAAATAAACCTTAATATTTCACAACATAGAAAAAATTCCAGGTATTTATTGTTGGGAAGTAAGGATGCAGAAGTTTCTGCTGGGAAATTCAGAGAAAACTTTAAAAAGGCTCAAGGGTTTGGTGTGAGAATTGAAAATTAGTAGGAATTTGATTAGCTGAGAGGAAACTAGAAGGTATTCTGAGAAGATGGAACAGTGTACTTTCTTCATTAGAGAAAATCCTTTGCTACTAATCATCTTCCTTCAATGTTTTAATTTTTATACATTCTCTCTACACAAATATATTGTAAGTTTGAGGGGGATAAGGACAATTTCTTCTGTCTTCTTTGTTTCCTAGAATACAGACTGTATTAGTCAGACAAAGGGGTGCTGATGCAACAAAACTCTGTTGACTTTTATGAAGGGTATTTACTTGGGGTCGAAGCTTATAGTCACAAGGACCTAAAGAGTTCAACTTGAGGTACCATAAGAGGTACTTTCTCACCAAACTCTATTGCCATGTGTTGACACAAAATAACAGCTTTCCTTCTTCCTCTTAATGCTCCATGTTCCCAGCTCTTCCAGTCTCAGCTGTAGGCTGGCTTAAGGCTCCTCACTCTCCCCAGGGCTTGTTTCCTTCCAGGCTCAGCTGCTCTGTTCTCTTCACAAGGTCAGGCTCATCTCTCTTCCCAGGGTGTGTCTATGGAGCACTCTCTGCTTCTCTATGTGTCTGTCTGTTTTATCAACCCAAGGGGGCTGTGACAACACTGAGTCTGACTCTAATGACATGGTTGAATCAAACACCTAATCTTAACCTAATTTAATCAGATGTCTCAGCTGAATCATGTACAACCAAAGGGTATCATGCCCAGAGAAACAGACCAGTTTACAAAATAATCAATATCTTTTTTGGAATTCATAAATAATATTAAACTGCCACAGAGAGTAAAACAAATAGTAAAGATTTATTAATTATTGGATTTATAACACTTCCTGAGGCAAAGTCATTTCTTTAGGGCTGTAATATGTCACAGTTTCTAATTTTGTAAACTAACATCTTTTTCTATTAAGTCTAGCATACAAAAAAAGATATTTTCTAATTCAAACTGAGTGTTAAGAGATTTCCCAACTATTTCCAACAAGAGAGTACCTAATATTCCTGCCAAAAATGTCCAGCTGAAGAATGTAGAAACCTCTTTGCAAATTTTATATAGGCCCTTGATTTAAAATGATGAAGTCTTAGAGAACAGCAAAAAGGCTTCAAAGGAAAAAAAGAGAGCAACAGACAGAGAAGCAGCTTCTGTTTTCCAGGCTCCATGAAAAATTAGAAGTGATCTCCCATACCCTTCTTAAAGGCGAAGAAGAAAATATAGATTTGCTTTCACCAGATTTTAAGGATTTCTAAAATAGGTAATAATGGAATTTTACCAGGAACAATATATACCAAAGGCTTCATATTTGATCATAACCACCTGTTTGGGGAGAAGGGCAGGAATATATCAGATGGTAGAATTATTTCCTCTGATAAATAATCTCAAGCTCAGAGAAATAGGCAACTTAACCCAAACTATTGAGCCAGTTTGTTGAGAACCAAAAATCAGGTCTTCTGATGCAAATTCAATGCAGTTTTCATGAAATCATGCAACTATCGTTATTTTTTCCTGATATAAAACAATAAATCACATCATTTTTCTCAGAAGCATACTCAATTATGCACACACAAACATTTAACCCATATATAACTTGACTTACCCATGATATCACAACTTCTAGTGAGAGTCAAAATTTAAACTCACAGGTTATTCCTACAACTTGAAGATGGTAGTATTGATGAGAAAGGGAAAGAACCAAATCCATCAAGGTTTGGTGTCAGAAATGATTTAGCAAAGTGAAGGGCTCATTTATTCATTAAGAAGCCATAACAAATGATAGGCATAAAAAGTCAACTGGAGAAAAAACTAGGAATCATTTAAAATTTGAAGTCATGAGAAAGAAAGACTTCTTAAAGAATAACATGTATTTACCATCACCATTATTATATCACTACTATTACTATGTGTATTTATTACCTACTTTTTAAAAAGTTCAACTTCCATGCACTGCAACAGGAGACAAGGTAGAAAGGAATGAAATAGAGTGGTCTCTTTCCTACGTTACAGAGTGATACAAAAGGAAAAGATTAAGAAATATTCATGGGATCAGTGCTCTAACACTGAGAAGAGAGCAACTGTATCAAATAGTAGAAAGAGAATCAAATATATAGCATGTAATGAATAGTGACAAGGTATAAACAGAAAAATTATAAACGATAAGTTCAATAATGTAAGTGGAAAGTTTTTTTTTCAAAAAATAAAATAAAACTATTAAAAACTATTTAAAACTTAATTAACAACAGCAATAATAGAAAGGTTTCCAAGCAACTATGATAAACTTGTTGATGATGGATACAATGAACTTGCAGAAAAGCTGCAAGGAGTATTTTTGTGAAACCTTTCCATAATGCTACATTATAATTTTAATGCAGTGTATTTTGTTGCTTGGTTGTCTGGTTTTGCCATATGAGCAGATGAGATATCACAAAAGAGACAGAGATCCTTGATGAGTAGAGGTTACATTGAAATTGTTTTACCAAATTACATGCTGGATGATACAGCATGGGAAGCCAAAAATAAATAAATGAAAATTTTATAAAATAAGTGAAGCCTTTAAATGGAGAAAATAGGAAGAAGAAGCATCAAAGAACTTAAAACCAGGGACAGTAATTGTAAGGTTAAAGTGATAATTCTTTCTCTCATACCTTTATTCTCAATTCTGGATCCCCAATAAAATCAGCCACACTTTCTTTCATATACCTTTCTCCATAAAGTGGTCCCAACTCCCTTCTTGTAAAATTTCTGCTCCTTCTGCTCTTGCTATTTCATCCTACCTCTCTGGAGGCATAGAAACCTGAGGATGGAGTTGTTCTTGTCATAGAAGGGAGTCCACCACCTCTAACAACCCCTCTCCACCACCACCACCACCTACCTAAACTATCAAAAATCCAAAGAGGACAGCATGGTGAAGGAGTCAGGAAAATTACCCAAAGCAGATTTCCTCCTGTGCATGAGTATTAACCATCTCACACCACCCATCCTCCCTATGACAAGAAGCTGTATAAAACACTGCTATTTTGAGAGAGGTGACTAATTAGTTCCTGTAGAAGGTGATGGCTGAGGTAAGCTTTAGAGTTCTGGGATTCTTAGACTGAGATCATTAAACCAAGGGAATTATCTCATTGGAATGTCAGGAGGGAGAAAAAAGGTGTATAATTTTCTTATAAAGATTTACCATTTTGTTTGTTCACATGTATTGTATCTTTATTTTATGATAGGATTCCAGGGGAATACCTATTATAAGGGAAAATGTATTTTCTACTTTTTCAATGAAAGAAATTGGGAACATTCCAAAAAATGGTTGTAGATCTTAAAAATATTGACACATTTTGTCAAATAAGTCCATTTGTGTGTTCAAAGGTCCAAACAATAGCTAAAAGCATCAACCATGAGTAACCATAAAACACTTAGGATAATGTAGAAAATATGAATACCTGGACTAGAAACAGATTGGAAAAAAGAAGACAGGGATGGAAAGAGAAACAAAGACAAAACAGGGATGGAGATGTAGAATATGTGCATATACCCTTTACTTCCTGGAATAACAATGGAGCAATTAGTCTTAACAGACATGAAAATCCAATTCAGCACTCAATCCTTTTGATGCTATATTTACATACTACCAAGTATTGATTCCATTATAAAGAAAGGGGAATTGGTAAAAGGAAAAATTTTATGAAATAAATGATGTGTAAAAATTCCCAGGGTATCAACCAAAAGAGTTGATAGAGTACAACAGGTTTGAAAGAGATAAAAAAAAAAAAAAAAATCACCAATAAACTAATAATATTAGGACACAAAATTAACAAGTTCAAAAGGTGTATTTAATTCAAAATAAGGTCCAAAATACAATTTTCTTGGATTTTAAATATAATGATTTAAAAATTGGTCTCATTCCTTATTGACAACTGTGTCAGGAACTCTAGATGACATATTTGTCACTGAAATAACAGTTTGGAATCTAATCAGGGCTTGATGTACTTGCACATTGGAAAGGTGGGCAAATAGACTCAAAGACATAAATTTTTACCCTGAGTTTGGTAATTAGAAATTATGTTCCTGAAGCTTTCTGCAATTAATCATTATTCTGATCTTTAATTTCTATGCTTACAGCTGCAAGTACTTTCCTAATTTTTAAATGCTGCTGCACATCAACTGTCATATCAAATAATCCTACAACTCATTATTTGACAAAATGAGCCAAGAGGTCAGATACCTTAAATTTACTAATGAATGCTTTAACATTCTATTTATATTTTTAAATTATAAAAAATTACATTATACAGTATTTTCTGCATGTGGACATTGACAATTCTCAGAAAAAGGCTAAAACTCATGCATTTATCCTTCTTCACAAAACAGAAAGAAAGGCAAACTTCAAAGTGTTTCACTGATGGATGAAAATATGCAAAGGTGAAAGCAACAATATCTTCTCAAATGAATTGGCCCTCAGAGAAATGTTGCAGGAACTTCTCTGTACATAGTTAAAATTACAGATTAATGAATCAATAGGTTTTGGGAATCTAAGTTATTAGAAGCCCCCATTAGAATGGCTGTAGTTGTTGTTACCTGAAGCCAAGTGTGAAAAGACCTGGTACTGGATCAAGAGAGAGAAATCGTAATAAGATATGATCACCTCCTACTGGTATTCACACCATTGTGTGATCCTCTCCTGTCCCTGTGAGACAAATAGCATACAACAGAAGTGATGGTATGTCACTTCCTAGATTACTTTATAAAGCAATAGGGCTTCTATCTTGGGATCTCTATCTCTCTGTTACTCTAGGATAGAGTTGCCAAATAAATATTTCAATTTGATAAATTAGCAATCTACTCTGGGGAATATATCATGTTGTGAGTACCCTATGAGGAGGCCAATGTAGTGAGGAACTAAGGCCTCCAACCAGCAGTCAGTGAGGAATTGAAACCCTCTAATAACCTCATGACTCAATGTGGCAGCAGAGTCTCCAGCATTAATTGAACTTTGACATGACTACAGTCTCTGTCAACAGTTAAACAACAATTTCCTGAGAGACCCTGCACTTAAACCATTCAGCTAAATAACTCTCAGTTTCTTGACTCTCAGAAACTATATGAGATAATAAATATTTGCTGTTTTAACCTGCTTTGTTTTGTATAAATTGTTTCTTACACAGCTGTTAAATTTTTAGTATCACAGGGCAAAGAATCTATAGTCAAGAGAAAAAGCCATATTGGAGAAGTTGGGGACCCAATCTACAATACTTTTTGAGACCTTGAACTGTGCTGAGGTGTGCTTTTATAATGGGCATAGAAAAATTTGGGTTGGCTTTAATAAGTACATCAAATAAGACAAATAGTACCACACATAATGAATTACTAATTAGTATACAATTTCTGAACTTTTTGTTTCAGATCCAACAATTTAAAGCTCTTACAAGTTTTCACTCTCATTTTTAAAACAAGAAAAATGTGGAACAAATAGAAAATCAAAGATTCCATTTCTCTTACACAATAGATCATGTCTGACTTTCAGAAAAAATGCTATAAGACATACCAAAAAAAGAGAGAAATTACTGTCTAAATAAACAAAAAAGCATCTGAAGACTCATATGACACAATAATTTTGGAATTATTCAGACACAGAATTTTAAATAAATATATAATGCTAAGTACTTTCAAGAAAAAAGTAGACAGCATGCAAGAAAAGAAGAGTATTGTAAGCAGAGAAATGGAAATTCTACTATGTAATCAAAAGGATATATTAGGAATAAAATATAGAAAAATCCCTTTTGATACTCATCTTTTAATACCCACAGCTATGGAAAGAGTCAATGAGCTTGAAGATAGCTCAATAGAAACTACCAAAACTGAAAAATAAATAGAGAAAGAATGGGAAAAGAATAGGATATCCTAAATCTGTGAGACAATTTCATAACATGCAACATATGTGTAATTGGAATACCAGAAAGTGAATAAAAAGAGAACAAAGCAGAAGAAATGTTTGAAGAAATAATTACCAAAATTTTTCCAAAATTAATTATAGATATCAATCCACAGACTTGGAATCCCAGAGAATATATACCAAAAAAATCTACATATAAGCATATCATATTTAACTGGAGTAAGTGAAAGACAAAGAGAAAATCTTGAAATAATCCAGAGATTAAAAACACCTCATGGAAGAATTGTGGGAATGTGGCCAATTGATTAGTCAGATAAGTCTCAACTCTCACTAAAACAACAGAGAAAGAGCCAGAGGCTGCTTTGGGGTACAGCAAACCAGGACACTGCTTCACAACTCTCAGAAGAGTGAGAGTCAGAGAGATGAAGAAGCCAAAACAAATAACCATGCGTTATTAAGCCTCTTGGCTGCTGGGAAGATAATAAGTGAGGGTCAAACTCCTGGGGGATTGTATCTAACTGAAAGAAGAGCAGACGTCTTCCTCCTTTAGATATCTATAGAATGGGAAGGTACTCTGAGCCATCTAGGAGGGTACTGGACAGATAGGAAAGCAGGGGGAAATTGTGTGTTGCTTGCCTTGATGGCTGTAAGCAGCAAACATACCCAGCTCTCAGAGCACATAGACTAGGTGGAGCTCCTAGCCCCCTGCTCCAAAACAGGAGAGTGATGGAAGATTCCCTGTAAGGAAGAGGGATCTGGGAGGGTGGAGAGTGATTTCTTTGTGGTGAATTTAGCCAGCTGGGCTCCCCTTGAATATTGGAAGGGACTTTGACTTGACTGGTAGAGAGGAGGGGGATTTCCTCAGGCAGGCTATCTTTCCCAGTTGCCTAGGTAAAGAGAGGAATTACATCAGAGAGGAGGCAGAGACAGGAGGTTGATCAGCATGACTCCAGTAGACTGCACAGAATCTAACCTGCCCAATGGAAAAGGGGAATATAGCTTTCTGAAAGGCTAATTATCCTAAGGAAGCAGAATAGCTCAGTGGAAGAATTCCTGCCTAGCACACACAAGGTCCCTAATTCCATTATCAGTTCTTCCTTGAGAAGTGGTCCACCTGGTTATCAGGCATCCAGCTGAAATTTAATGACAGGGAACATACAAACATTCTATTTGTATTAGCTTTTCTTGAATCTCTCTCTCTCTCTCTTTTTTTTTTTTTTTTTTTTTTTTACAAAAAAAGAGTTCCTTTTTTTTAAAATTTCCCTTATTTTACTCACTAAAACCCTGTTCAAAACCAGCAGAGGTCAAGTTGCAGGGTGAGCGATTGATGAAGACAAGCAGCCTGAGAAGATCCTTAGGGGTCGAAGAGAGAAAGCTGTTTTTCTGTGTTTATTTTTATTCTCTTTCATCTGACTCCTTTTTTTAAATGAGTCACAGCTGTCTTGTTTCTTACTTGTTGTATATCCCTGTTCTTTGATTCCCTGCTTGTTTGTTTTTCTTTTGTTTACTAATTTACTCTACCTATGCTATTCTTTACTCTCCTTCATCTTTCTATCTTTTGTTTTCTGTTGTTCTTTCATTCCACCTCTTTTATTTGGTCTCCAATTTTCCTTGTTTTTATATCTCTATAAATAACATCATTGATCAACTTAATGAAGTGAAGGAAAAGATTAAGGATATTAAGAAGACACTGAGAGAAAATACTGAAGCAATTGTAAACATACATAAAAAAGATAATGGATATGATGGTGATGAATGGCATTATCCAAGAAATCAAAAATATACTGGAAGTACATAACAGGAGATTTGAACAGGCAGAGGAAAGAATCAGCCATGTGGAAGACAGTACATCTGAAATTAAACAGATAGAGAGATAAATAGACAGATAGAAAAAAATTCAGCAGAAACTGAGGGATTTGAATGACAACATGAAATGCACAAACATATGCATTATAGGCATCACAGAGGGAAAATGGAAGGGAAAACGGACAGAAGGAGTGTTGGAGAAAGTAATGGCTGAAAACTTCCTAATTCTATTGGGGGCAATGGATGTACATGTCCAGGAAGCATGGCACACACCAACAGTATAAATCCTTACATGCCTACTCCAAGACATGTACTTGTCAAGTTGTCCAATGCTCAAGAGAAAGAGAGAATACTGAAAGCAGCAAGAGAAAAGACAACCAACACATACAAGTGAAACTCAATAAGATTAAGTGCTGAATTCTCATCTGAAACCATGGAGGAAAGAAAGCAGTGGTATGATATAGTTAAAATGCTAAAAGAGAAAACTTCCACCCAAAGATTCTCTATCCAGCAAAGCTGGCACTCAAAAAAATGAGGGAGAGCTCAAAATATTTATAGATAAACAGAAATTAAGAGAATATGTCAATAAGAAACCTGCACTTCAAGAAAGGCTAAAGGGTTTTTTGCCAGGTGAAAGGAAAACAGGAGAGTGTGAGTTGGAGGAGAGTGTAAGAACAACTACAAAGATAGGAAGAGAAATAAAAACAGAAAATAGCATCATAAACCTAAAGAAAATGTGGTTAATGTAAGTAATTCCTTGACAGTAATAACATTGAATGTTAATGGATTAAACTCATCAGTCAAGACACACAGACTGGCAGAATGGATAAGGAAATATGACCCATCTATATGCTGTCTACAAGAAACCCACCTTAAACCCAGGGAGGCAAGGAGGCTGAAAGTGAATGGTTGGAAAATAATTTTACAAGCTAACAATAACCAAAAAAGGGTGGGAGTAGCTATACTAATATCGGACAAAAAGACTTTAAATGCAAAACTATTGTAAGAGGCAAAGAAAGACACTATATATTAATAAAAGGAGTAATTTGCCAAGAAGAAAGAATAATAATAAACATTTATGCACCTAACAGTGTGCCTCAAAATATGCTAGACAAACACTGGAAAAGCTAAGTGGAGAAATAGATGCCTCTACAATTATAGTGGGGGACTTAAATATACCATTATCAACATTAGATAGAACATCTCAACAGAGAATCAATAAAGAAACAAAGACTTTGAATAATACTTTACCGGACCTGGCTCTAATAGACACATATAGAACATTACAACCAAATACAGCAGAATACACATTCTTCTCGAGTGTGCATGGATCATTCTCCAGGATAGACCACATGCTAGGCCATAGAACAAGTCTCAATAAATTCAGAAAGATCAAAATTATACAAAGTAATTTCTCTGACTACAATGGAATGAAGCTGGAAATCAAAAAGGGGAAAAGCACAAGATTAGGCACAAAGATATGGAAGTTAAAAAACACACTCTTAGACAAACAGTGGATTAAGAAGGAAATCTCAAAAGAAATCAGTAACTACCTTGAAACAAATGAAAATGACAAAACAATGTATCAATACCTACGGAATGCAGCAAAAGCAGTACTGAGAGGGAAATAAAATAGCCATAAATGCCTATATTAAAGAAGAAAGTGCTAAAATCCAAGACCTAACTGTACACCTGGAAAAACTAGAAAAAGAACCACAAATTAATCCCAAAGAAAATAGAAAAAAAAAAAAAAAAAAGCAAAGAATAGAGCAGAACTAAATGAAATTGAAAATAAGAAAGCAATAAAATAAATAAACAAAACCAAAAGCTGGTTCTTCGAGAAGGTTAATAAAATTGACACACCCTTAGCCAGACAAACAAAGAAAAAAAGAGAGAAAACACAAATATATAAAATAAGAAATGAGGAAGTGGATATCACCACTCACCCCACAGAAATAAAGAGTATCATAAGAGGATACTTTTAAAAATTGCACACCAACAAGATGGATAAATTAGAGGAAAAGGACACATTTCTAGAAACACACAAGCAGCCCACATTTTCAAAAGAGGAAATTGATGAACTCAGCAGATCAATCACAAGTAATGAAATAGAATTGACCATCAAAATCTTCCCAACCAAAGGAGCCCAGGACTAGATGGCTTCACAGATGAATTCTATCAAACATTCCAGAAAGAACTAACACCAGATCTACTTAAACGCTTCCAAAAAATAGAAGTAGAGGGAAAATTGCCATATTCATTCTATGATGCCAACATCACCCTAATACCAAAGCCAAAGACGCAATAAGAAAAGAAAACTACAGAGCCATCTCTCTAATGACCCTAGATGCTAAAATCATCAACAAAATACTTGCTAACCAGATTCAACAACACATTAAACCAATTATACACCATGATCAAATGGGTTTCATCCCTGGTATGCAAGGATGGTTCAACATAAGAAAATTAATCACTGTAATATACCACATAAATAGATTGAAAGAAAAAAACCACATGATCATCTCTATAGATGTAGAAAAAGTATTTAACAAAATACAGCAACATTTCCTGATAAAAGAGCCATTACAAAAGATAGGAATAGAAGGAAACTTCCTCAACATGGTAAAGGGCATATATGAAAAACCCACAGCTAACATCACATTCAATGGTAAAATCCTAAAAGCTTTCCCTCTAAGATTGTGAACAAGACAGGGATGCCCAATTTCACTGCTTCTATTTAACATTATGTTAGAAGAACTTGCTTGAGCACTAAGGCAAGAAAAAGACATAAAAGGCATCCAAACTTCAAAGACGAAGTAAAATTTCACTATTTGTTGGTGACATAATCCTATACATAGAAAGCCCTGAGAAATCTACAACAAATCTTCTAGAGCTTATAAATGAGTTCAGTAAAGTGGCAGGCTATGTAAGATTAATGTGCAAAAAACAGTAGCATTTCTGCACACCAATAATGATCAATCTGAGGAGGAAATTAAGGAGAAAAATCACATTACAATAGCAATTAAAAGAATCAAATATCTAGGAATAAATTTAACTAAAGATGTAAATGACTTGCATGCAGAAAACCTCACAACACTGTTAAAGGAAAACAAAGAAGACCAATATAAATGGAAGAATATTCTCTGTTCATGGATAGGAAGACTATACATCATTAAGATGACTATCCTACCCAAACTCATTTACAGATTCAGCACAATCCCAATAAAAGTTACCACAGCATTTTTTACTGATTTGTAAAAGCTAACTGCAGAATTTATTAATTTATTTGGAAGGACAAGGGGCTCTAAATAGCCAAAGACGTATTAAAAAAAAAAAATGAAATCAGAGGAATCACACTACCTGGCTTTAAAACATACTACAAAACTACCATTGTCAAAACTGCATGGTATTGGTACAAGGATAGACATACTATCCAATGGAACAGAACTGAGAGTTCTTATATAGATTCTCACATATATGATCAACTGAATTTGACAACGCTACCAAGCCCACTCAACAGGGAGAGAATGGGCTCTTCAACAAAAGGCACTTGGAGAACTGGATATCCACGTCCAAAATCATGAGAGAGGATCACCATCTCACACCTTACACAAAAATTATATGGATCAAAAATCTAAATATAAGAGCCAAAAACCATAAAGATCTGGGGAGATAATGTAGGGAAGCATATACAGGATCTTGTATTAGGAAATGGTTTCATGAAATTTATACACAAAGCAAGAGCAATGAAAGAAAAAATAAATAATGGGAACTTAAATTAAAAACTTTTGTACCTCATAAAAGTTTATCAAGAAAGTGGAAAGGCAGCCTACAGAATGGGAGAAAATATTTGGTAACCATATATCTGATAGAGACCTAATAGCCAGCATATATAAAGAAATCTTACACCTCAACAATAAAAAGACAAACAACCCATTTAAAAAAATGGATAAGTGATTTGAATAGACACTTCACAGAAGAAATTCAAATGGCTAAAAAGCACATGAAAAGATGCTCAACATCACTAGCTATTAGGGAAATACAAATCAAAACTACAACAAGATATCATCTTACACCCATTAGACTGGTGGCTATTAAAAAAACAGAGTACTACAAGTGTAAGAGAGGATTGGAAGAATAGGAACCCTCATCCACTGCTAATGGCAATGTAAATGATGCAGCCACTGTGGAGGACAGTTTGGTGGTACCTCAGAAAGCTAACTATAGGACTGCCATATGGTCCAGTAATTCCACTGCTGGGTATATACCCAGATGAACTGAAAGCAAGGATACAAACAGATATATGCACACCAATGTTCATAATGGCTTTTTTCATGATAGCCAAAACTTGGAATCAAACCAAATGCCCTTCAACAAATGAAAAGATAAATAAATTGTGGTATATAAATACAATGGAATGTTACTCAACTGTAAGAAGGAATACAGTATTAATTAACACACAGGATAAAATGGATGACTCGAGGACCTTATATTGAGTGATGCAAGCCAGGCACTGAAGGACAAATATTGCATGACCACACTGATATGAATTAAGCAAATTGAACAGACTCACAGATCTAAAGTCTGCAAGATAGGTTTACAGGAAATAGAAAGGTAGAGAAGTCTGTGAGACAATGCCGATATCAGCAAAATTTATGATAAGGGTGGAGTTTGTAGTTGTACAGTGGAGGGGCATGAAAGTGGTGTAATGATACTTTTAAGTTAGGCAATGCTGGGTTGTCAGGGAGTGGGTTGTGAGGGTGGGTTGGAATGTCCATGTAACTGGGAGGAAGCTTGGAGGAGGGAACAGGTGAACACGGGATTGGTGGGTACATAGTAGAAACTACAATGTTGGGAATGCTCTTTTGGCAATATGGCAAGTGAGGGTTACTGGCCTGGGGTGTTGGATGTGGGGGCATTCGGGACAGGGTAAACTTGGGACAGGCTTCTAGACACTGTGTGAGTCCTCAACTTGACATAGTGTGTTATATCATTGCATGGAGATCCACATAATGAATGGCAAGTTTGTGGGCTCCCACCCTCGGGAGGCCCACTATATTCTCAGATAGAGGGGCTGGAGTCTGTTGAAAGCATGGGCGGTGCCAAATAAGGGAGGGCATACCAGTGTGTGAAGTGCTCATAGTTATTGCAAGTAACTATGAATTTTTTCCGTCAAGGAGTGAAGTCTGATGGTTGCCATGGTTCTTGAGGGGAGGGGAGAGGGAGGAATAGAATAGATGGAACATGGCATTATTGGGGGAATGGAAGTGTTCTAAATGATCTTGCTATGATGGATACAGGCCATATTGAATTGCATCAAAATTTATAAAAGTGTATCGTCCAAAATGTAAACCATAAGGTAAACCATTTACCATGGAGGGGAAGGGGGGAAAGGAGGAGGATGTTGGGTATATGGGAGTCCCCTGTATTCAGTACATGACTTTTCTGTAACCTAAAACTCCTTTGAGAACAAAATGAAAAATAAATTAATAAATTTTAAAATTAAGACACATCAGCTTCTGTGTTTGGCCTCCCGGTAGAAGAGCGATTAAAGCCTCTGGGTTAATTAGGAAGGGCTGCGAGATGGAGGGGTGGGGTCCAACCGCTGAGGACCCCCGCTGATGGGGAGATGCCCTTGCTGCTCCACCCCTCTCCGGTGTCTCCCCTCACCCCCATTCCGTCCACTCCCCTTCCTAGTATTTTGTAAACGCCTCCTAGGTCCGCCTGATGTCACGGGTGGGTGGGCGTAGGTAAACGTGGGAGGACGTCTCAGAGAATTTGGAACAGGGTTTCTCCCCACCTCCTCTCGGTCCTTCTCGTCCCTAGCCTGCTCCGCTGTGGGTGATGAGGTGACCGACGGGAGCCCCGGGAGCTGCCCGCACCCATCCACCGACCTGTTTCTCCCTTGGGAGGAGCCTCCAGATTCAGGGTTTAGGGAAGGTTCCTCAGTAGCTGCGTGCCCTCTACTAACCTCGATCTTTCCACCAGGGGAGCGGGTGTAGCTCAGTGGTGGAGCATCTGTTTCCCACATACGAGGCACCGGGTTCAATCCCCGGTACCGCCTTTAAAAAAAGAAAAAAGAAGGGAAAAAAAAAGTGAGAGTGTGTGAAGTTAAATCGCATTAAAGGGAAATTCTCTGATTATCCATCTGTCTCATTATTTCTGGGAGATTCAGGACCATGTCTGGCTTTGTCCCTTGCTCTATCCCCAATGCCCAGCCCTGTGCCTAGCACCAAGAAGGCGCACAATAAATTAAAAAAAAAAAAAAAAACAAAAAGTAAGACACAGGGGAAAATAATGGAAGACAATAGTACTGTACATATAGGACAACAGATCTTACAGTGTGAAAGAAACAATGTCAAAAACATTTTTTACATTTTTTCACTATCTTTATTATCACAAATTTTTGTTTATTAATTTATTTTTATGTTTTATATTTTATTTCTTATTTTTAAAACTATCATTATCATTTCATTTTCTTATTAATTGTATTTGGCTATTTTATCGGCTTGATTTTTTAATAAGTTTTGGATCACAGAAGGGTTACAAATGTTGCAGGGGAAGATCATTGGTACAAGTTGTCAGAAATGGGGGATACATGGGAGGAAGCTCACTGGGCATACATATAAGGCATATAAATGTATTCAATGTTCATGGGGCACACAGTGTGTGGAGATTCATACAATAACTGAAGGAATATCAAATTCCCATCCTGGGGAGCTCTGCCACATTCTCTAGTAGATCAGCAAGAATCCCCTGAGTATAGGGCAATGTCTAGTGAAGGAGGATGGTCCACTGATGGGCCTTGATATTGATGACTGTGCATATGAACCTTTACTCTTGAATTGAAACTTAGCCTAGAATTATAGGGTGCCTAAGAGTTGCCACCTGGGAGCCTTCTTGTTGCTCAAATGTGGCCTCTCTCTAAGCCAAACTCAGCATACAAATACATTACTTTTCCCCTACATGGGACATGACTCCCAAGGATGAGACTGCCTGGCACCAAAGGATTACTACCAAGCGCCAACTAGCAATGCAACTGAAAAAAGGTCTTGACCAAAAGGGGGAAAAGGTAAAGACAAATGAGTTTATATGGCTAAGAGACCTAAAAGTGAGTCATGAGGTCATTCCAGAGGTTACACTTATGCACATCTCAGCAGGATCTCTTTGACTGCCAAAGAAGATACTACCCCAAATAGCAGGGCTCCTGAGGGCTCTGGAGGCATTGAGACACTATAATCAGGGCAGATAGCTAAGTACTTTGGTGCCTTTCCAATAAGACTGACTTTGGAATTTATGCTCCCTCGAGTGACAGGACTCAGTTGTGTTTTCCCTACACATGGCTCTTCTATCCTTCTGCTTGAACCTATAATTAGTACTAGAGTTTGTAGATGTATGTCCAAGAGACTTAAATCTTTGGGCTCACCATGTGCTAGCTGGGCTTGAATCTCAATGGAGTTGCATCACCTACTCTCCAGTTCATTGGTCTAACAGAGGACAACAAACATGGAGTTGATGATAGACAACTACCATACCATGGAACCATGAGAATGTACAACTGCAAGCAAGAAAGTCCCATCCATCAGCCCTATGGGATCACAGCGCCCCCTCAATTAGAGTAAAGTGGACATCACCATCTCAAATCCTCACAATTGGGGAATGAACTAAAGTAGACTTACTGGTATTCTACTATAGACTTATTGTGATTCTAGCAATAAAAGAAATTACAACAATGATGTGAAGGCAGTGGCTACTGGAGGTTCTGAGTGCAGGGATAGGGAAAAACAAGTGTAATACAGGGGCATTTTCAGGACTTGGGAATTGTCCTGGATGACAGATACAGGCCATTATAAATTTTGCCATAGCCTACATCATTGAGTTGGAGAGAGTGTAAACTACAATGTAAACTTTAATCCACACTTAGTTGTAATGCTCCAAAATGTGTTCATCAATTATAATGAATGTACCTCATTTATGAATGTTGTTATTAATGTGGGAAAATGTGGGAGGTGTGGGGATTGGGGCATATGGAAATCCCCTATATTTTTATGTGACATTTGTATAATCGAAGAATCTTTTTTTTAAATTTAAATACAATAAAAAAAGAACAAGGATAAGACTTCCTGTGCAAAACCATGCAAGCAAAAGGAGAGTTGAATTATTAACTAAGTTTTTTAAAGAATGAAAAAAACAATTTTTAACTCTCTAACCAGCAAAACTATCCTTCAAAAGTGAAGGAAAAATGAACTTTTGCAGACAAACAATAACTGCAGAAATTCACTACAAGCAGACCTGCCCTGCAAGAAATGTTAAAAAGTTCTTCTCAGAACTTTTTAAATACAGAACTACATAGATCAGAAACTCAAAATTATACAAGGAGGTGATAATTATCAGAGAAGGTAAAATTGAAGACAAAATAAAATCTTTTAATTCTTATTCTTAAATGATCAAAAGGATAAATTTTAAAGTAATAATAGTAAAAGTGTATTTGGTGATTATACCATATGAATAAGTGAAATGAATGGCAGCAATGTTATAAGCAATGGAAAACTCTCGGACAACCACTAAAGGAATTTTAAAAAGAAGTATAACTTAAATGGTAAGAGAGGAGAGAAAATGGAATAATGAGAAATGATCAATTAAAACCATAGAAGGCAGAAAAAGTGAGAAAGAGGAAACAAAAAATAAGTGCAATAAGCCATTACAGATATGGTAGATGACAATCCAACCTTATAAATAATCACCTTCAATGTGAATTGTCTAAATATATGAATTAAGATACAGAGACTATTAGAATCGATAAGAAACAAGTCCCCACTTTATATTGGTTACATGAAACCCAGCTTAAATAATAACAATTCAGTTATGAGTTGTGCTGATAGTATCCTTGATAGACTGTTATGAAAATGGCATTTTACCTGTGTTGTTGACCTTCCAAAAATGCATAATCACAAAGTAATCATTAGAAAATATCAGATAAATCTCAACTGAGGTATATTCTATAAAATACCTGACCCAGACTCCTGAAAACCATCAAAGTCATTAAAATCAAAGAAAGTTCATGAAACTGTGTCCCAAAAGGAG
>JAKSZT010054059.1:1810696-1833590 GCA_026826555.1 Tolypeutes matacus | reverse complement strand
AGTCATTAAAATCAAAGAAAGTTCATGAAACTGTGTCCCAAAAGGAGTCTAAGAAGACATGGCTACTAAATGCAATGTGGTATCCTGTATGGGATTATGGGACGGAAAAAGACATTGGGAAAAAAAAAAAACAACTAAGGAACTGGGAATAAATATGAACTTTAATTAATAATAATGAATCAATATTTGTTCATTAATCTTAATAAATGCACCATACTCGTGTCTGATTTTAATAATAGGGGAGGTGGTAAAATCACAAAATAGCAGAGTAGGAAGTTTTAAAATTGCTTCCTCCACTAGAAAACATAATGAACTGGGAAAAAAGATTGGAATTAACTAGATAATAACCCTGGTACAAGATTGGACATTTAGAGTAATCATGGAAGTTCTGAATAAAAGGAGAGATTTCTGAGCCTTTCACAGTACTGACCAAGAGAATTTTTAGTAAAGTGCACCTTTTTTTTGGTATGTATTTTGCATTTTGGTTGTTTGCTAGTAATTTTTGTTTCTCTTTGTATCTCTATCTCTCTATTTCTGTTTTTCCTTTGTTTTTCTTTCTTTCTTCTCTACCTCTTTGTCCAGTGTACTGATGCATGAGAGAATCAGATTCCCAGAGTGACCAGAATATAATACTCAGGACATCCTGTTTTGAACAAGAAATTGCAAAATATACAAGGAAACAGGAAACTGTGGGCCAAGCAGAGGAAAAAAAACCAAAAACTAAAAAAACAGAAATTACCCTGGAGGAAAACCAGTTGCTGGAATAACTTTTGAAAGATCTTAGATCAACTCTTTTAAATAGGCACAATGAAATAGAGGAAAACTTAGACCAAAAAAAACTACATGAAATTAGGAAAGCAATAAATGAACATGAGAATTTCAAGCATGAAATAGAAATTATAAAGAAGAACCAAACAGCTGAAAAGTACAAAATCTCAAATGAAAATTCAATAGAGGGATTCCACAAGAGAGCTGAGTAGGCAAAAGAAAGGAGCACTGAACTTGAAGATGAAACTATTGAAATTATTGAATCCAAGCTGCAGAAAGTAAAAAGAATGAAAAAAATTGACTAGTTCCTGATAAACCTGCAGGACACCAACAAACATACCAACATACATATTACAGGAGTCCCAAAAGAAGGGAGGAAGTGGTTAAGCACTTCTAAATTTGATGAAAGATATAAATATATAAATCCAAGAAGCTAAAACTCAGATTGGCACAAACTCAAAGAAAACTACACTGAGAAATATTATAGTTAAAATGTTAAAACCCAAAGACAAAGAGAGAATCTTGAAATTAGCAAAAGAGAAGTGTTGCCCAACATATCATGGATCCTTAATAAGATTAACATTCAATTTATCATTAGAACTCATGGAAGGGATGACATTTAAAATGGTAAAATAATATATATCTACCAAGAATTATATATCCCACAAAACTATCCTACAAAAATGAGGAAGAAATTAATACATTTCCAGAACAAAAGCTGAGAAGTTCACTTCTACTAGATCAGACTTACAAGAAATGCTAAAGGAAGTCTTCCATCTTGAAAAGAAAGGACAATACACAATACCTCAAGTTATATGAATATATAAAGACCTATAGTATAGGGAGCTATGTGGTTAAATATAAATGCCAGTATCACTGCATCTTTCATTTGCAACATCATCTTTTCCTTCTTATATGTCTTCAAATTAAAATGCTTAAAAAAGAAATGTAAATTTTGTTACTGGCCACACAAAGTATAAAGATATAATTTGAGACAATAACAATATAAGGGGGAGAGATGGAGGGATACAGGACTAAAGGGTATGCAGGCTAATGAAGTTAAGTTGGTGTCAATACAAACTAAATTGTAATCAGTTTTGGGTTTTAGTTATAATCCCCATGGGACCCAAAAAATATCTTTAAAAATCTACACATAAGAAAAAGAGAAGCAACTGAAATTCAATTATTCAAAATAATATCTAAACAAAAAGGAAGAAAATAATAGAACAGAGGAAGGACCAACAAGGTATAAGACACACTGTTTTAGTTTCCCAAGGACTGAAAATGCAAAATATCAGAAATGACTTTTCTTTTACAATGGGAATTTTAATTAAGGCAAAGTCTTACAATTCTGAGGCATTGAAATGTCCAAATCAAGGAGTCATCAGAGATACTTTCTCACCAAAGTTGATTGCTGACTCTGGGGTCTTGCCAGGTGGTGAATATGGCTACCCATCTCTGCCTTCCCCTCCAGAATCTACCATTTCCTGGAGCTCAGGTGTGGGCAACCAGGCATAGGGTTTTTCTCTTACTGGGCCTCCACTCTCAGCCTTGGCTATCTACTTTCTACTGAAATTCAAATTCAAGCTATTGGGCATATGGCTCATTTCCTCTTGAGCTGCTCCATGCGCCCATCCCCTTGGGGGCCTCTTTCCATACCTTTGCTGGTCCCAGACTCTGGGACCTCTCTCAGCCTCTTGGATCTTCTGATTTCTTGCAATCTTCTCTCTCACATAACAGTATCAATATGGTGGCTTCCTTTTCCTCTGTGTTTCCATTCAGATTAGACCCAGCAAGAGGGTGGAGACCCAGGCTGGCTCCCATCTCACTGATGTAGTCCAATCAAAGGCTCTCACATGCACAGGAAAAGATTATTTCAAAAACATAATCTTTTTTCTTTTTAGGATTCATTAAAGAACTTCAAACTGTTACACATTCTAAAAAAAAAAAATTAGCAGTTGGCAGGAGTAGTATGTCTTCCCTTATCAGTAATTACCCTAAATTTAAATTAATTAAACCCCCCAATCAAAAGGCAGAGATTTGCAGACTGAATAAAGAAGTTTGAACAAGTATATGCTTTTTACAAGAGACTCATCTTAAATCCAAAGACACAAATAAGTTGAAAGAAAAAATGGGGGAAATTTCCATGCAAATAGTAATCAAAACACAGTGGGGTTGGCTTTCTTTATATCGAATAAAATAGAATTTGAGTCAAAACTGAGAGAAAAGGCATTTGACAAAATCCAGCATCCTTTCTTGATAAAAACACTCAGAAAACCAGGAAGGAAAGGGAAAATTTTCAATATGAGGAAAGCCACTTATGAAAAACCAACAGCTAACATCATACTCAATGTTGAAAGAATGAAAACATTTTCCCTAAGGAAAAAGACACAGATGCCTACTTTCACCAATGTTATTCAATATGGTACTAGAAGACCTAAACGAAGCAATTAGGCAAAAAAAAAAAAAAAAAAAAAAAAAAGATCTCCAAACTGGAAAGGAAGAAGTGAAACTACCTGCTTGCACATGACATGAGCTTTTATAGAGAAATTCCAAAGGAATACACAAGAGACTGAAAAGGTTAACTTTTAAAAATTCAACAAAGTGTTAGGGTACAATATCAACATACAAACTTCAATTGTATCGACTTAGCAGAAGAAATTTCAGGGAAGATGGCAGAGTAGGGAGATCCAGGACTTCAGTCCTTTCACCAAAACAACTATTAAACTGGCCGGAAATTGTCAGAAACAATAACTGTGAAACTCCAGAAACCAGAAGAACACTGTACAGCATGCGGGGTATAGCAGGAGGAAGAGGTTGAAAAATTACAGTAAATAACTATAAATTGCTCTCTCTATGCATTGGCTACCATCACCCATGACCCACTCTCACAGCAGACCACCACAGAGACCAGTCCCTGGCTAGCTGCTGATGACAGAAAGGGATGTAAAAATCCTCTTCCCCAAGAATAAGGCTGTGCACAGCTGATCATTGATCACAGATTTTGATTAGCAAATATGTATCACTGGGTCCCATTTCTGAGGGCAGCTATTGTTTCAACCCAACTGGTACAAAGGCTGTGGTAGCCATTGTTTCAATGCCACCCCAGAGAAAGTCAGCAGCAGCCATTGTCTCAGCCTTCCACAGACAGAGGAAGAAGTCATAGAGATTTAAAGATGCAGGGCTTCATCAGGGCTGTGGGGGAAAGTTAACTGAAGTGCTTCCTTTGCTAATCATGCCAGGAAAGCTCAGATTTGGAAAGCCATCAGAAAAGTTTTTGGCACCCTTTCTGACCACCTCCACAAGGAATGTTGGAGATAGTCTGTGCCACTTTCATGGGTCCCTGGTCCTGTTTTGGCAAGGAAAGAACAAACTGGGAAAGTCCTCCCTGGGGTGAACTCCCTCCCAGGATTTGCCCTTCAGACAAAAGCAGTAGGAGACAACAAAAGGAGTATGAAAACTATAAAGACTGCCAATTTGGGACAAAGGCCAACCAACTTCAGATACATGGTAGAGGTCCCCGGGGAAAGAGAAGGGATCACCAAACTCCTGTAAATAAGGGAACTCCAAAACAACTTACAAGCAAAAGATCAGGACAAAACAGAGGCCCAGTTAGAAAGGGAAAAACTTGCACAGTACACTCGCCTTGGACAGACCTTCCTGATAGGAGAGCTGAAACTCAAGAAAATCTGTCTTATCAACATCTGGGTATAAAACCAAGAAACAGGAACCCCAATGACTTTATCTTAGGGCTAACATTTTAAATTTTTAAAATATATAATGTGCAAAAAAAGAGTACAAGACAAAGAAACAAGAAAAGATGCCCATCCAACGGAAGAGAATTATAGAAAACACCAATGAAGGACATGAAAATATGACATACCAAAGTCTTTGGGAGCAGATGTAGATCAAGTGGTTGAGTGCCCGCTCCCCACATGGGAGGTCTTGGGTTTGGTTCCTGGTGATTCCTTAAAAAAAGCTAAGAAGAAGAAAAGTAACTCAGGGGAGCCAATGTGTCTAAGTGATGGAACTCCATCTTCCCATATACGAGGTTCCAGGTGCAATCTCTGGTCCTGATATCTAAAAAAAAAAAAAAAAAAAAAAAAAAAAACTTTAAAAAAATGATTTTAAAAACACTTGAGGAGATGGGTAAAAGTACAGAGAAAGAACTATAAGATATCAGGAATAAAATGAATGAACAAATGAGGGTCTAAGTAAAGAGATGTAAGTTTTAAAAAGAAACCGAAGAAAACTAAAGGAGTTGATGGCAACTATAACAAATTAAAAATGCCAAGGGGGGTTTCAAGAGTAGACTGTAGCTGAAAGAAGAAAGAATCAGTGAACTTGAAGACAAGACATTTGAAATAAGTCAGGCTGAGGAGCAGAAACACGAAAGAAATATTAAAAGCAAAAGTAGCCTAATACAGTTATGCAACACCATAAAACACACCAATATACATGTTATGGAAGTCTCAGAAGGAGAAGAAAGAGAGTAAGGAGCAGAAGTAATAGTCAAAGAAATAATAACAGAGAATTTCCAAACTTAGCAAGAGATGTGCATATGCACATCCAAGAAGCTCAGGGACCACCAAACAGGATAAACATCAAGAAAAAAGACCCTGTCATATATTAATTACATTATCAAATGCAATGGATAAGGAGAGAATTCTGAAAGCTGCAAGAGAAAAACAGCATTACATTCATGGGAGTCCTAATAAAATTGAGTGCTGATTTCTGATCAGAAACCATGGAGACAAGAAGACAGTGGTTTGAAATACTTAGAGTGCCAAAGGAAAGCAATGGACAGCGAAGAATTTTATATCTGGCAAGATTCTCTTTCAAAAATGAGGGAAAGATGAAGAAATTCTAAGACAAACAAAAGCTGAGAGAGTGCATCACCACTAGACATGCCCTACAAGCAATAGTAAAGGGAGTTCTTCAGACTAAAAGGAAAGGACATTAGACAGTGGCTCAAAGCAGCATAAAGAAATGAAGACCTGAAGTAAGATAATCATTTGGGTATTATAAATGCCAGTTTTATAGTATTGCATTATTTAGTATGTAACTCCACTTCCTGCTTCCTACAGGTGCTAAATTGTAAATGCACAAAAAATAATGATAAATCTATGTTTTTGGGCATACAATGTACAAAGATATAAATGGTTACAAGTACAAAAAATGATGAGGGACCTAGGGGTTTAGTATATGTATTTGTGCATGCTATTGAAGTTAACTTGGTATCAAAGCAAATATAATTGTTATATATTTAGGATGCTAAATTTTGACCCTATGGTAAACATAAGAAAAAAAAAAGAAAAATATATCAAGATAGACGTGAGAAGGTACTCAATACGGAACAACATAAAAATTCAAATAAATGTAAAATTAGGCTTTAACAGAAATTAGGGACAAAAAATTTTTAGGACTTACAAATGCTAAATAGTAAAATTGCAGAAGAAAAACCTGTATTATCAGTATGTTAAATGTAAATGGATTAAATTCTCCAGTCAAAAGGCAGAGATTGGCAGAATGGATATAAAAGCACGACCCACTTATTCGCTCTCTGCAAGAGACTCATCTTAAAGTCAAAGATATAAGTAGGTTGATGCTGAAAGTATGAGAAAAAATATACCATGCAACTAGTAACCAAAAGAGATCTGGGGTGGTTATACTAATATTGGATAAAATATAATTTAAATCAAAACAGTTATGAGGGACAAAGATGTTCATCATATTCTAATAAAAGGGTCAATTAAATAAGATGTATTGATTATAAATATATATGCACTCAACAGCAGAACCACAAAATTTATGATGCAAATACTGACAGATTTGAAGGGAGAACTTGACAGTGCTACATTAATACTAGGAGACTTTAACACAAATGTTATAATGTCTAGAACATCTAGTCATAAGATCAATAAGGAGTACAGGATATGAATGATAAACTAAACCAACCAGACCTAAGAGAAATATATAGAATACTGCACCCAAAGAAAACTAAATACAAATTCTTCTTGAGTGCACATGGATCATTCTCTAAGATAGACCATATGTTGGGTAATAAAAAAAATCAATAAATTCAAAAATATTAAAATCATACAATGGATAGTCTCCAACCACAATAGAATGAAGCTAGGAATCAATAAGAGAAGGAGGAAGGGAAATTTTTAAAACTATGTGGAAATTATAAAACATACTCTTAAATAACCAATGGGTTAAAGGGGAAATCAGAAATGAAATTAGGAAACATCTTGAGGCAAATGAAAGTGGAAATAATCTCTCAACAAAGACAAGTCCAGGACCAGATATTTTCACAGGGGATTTTTACCAAAGAATCGAAGAAAACTTAACTCTCTGCTCGAACTCTTCCAAAAAATTGAAGAGGAAACACTTGTAAACTCATTCTACAAGGCCAGCAACAACCTCATACCAAAGCCAGGTAAAGATACCACAAGAAAAGAAAACTACAGGCCACTATCTCTTATGAACATAGATGCAAAATCTTCAACAAAATACCAGCAAACATATTCAACAGTACATCAAAAGAATTTTACACCATGATCAAGTGGGATTAATCCTTGGTATGTACAGTTGGTTCAACAAAAGAAAATCTATTAATGTAATACGCTGCATTAGTAGAATGAAGAGAAAAAACACATGATCATCTCAATTGTTGCAGAAAGTAAATTTGACAAAATAGAGAACCTTTCTTGATAAAAACACTTAGAACCCTAGGGTGAAGGAAACTTCCTCAACATGATAAAGAGCATATATGGAAACCCCACAGCTAACACCCTACTTAATGTTAAAAAACAGAAAGTTTTCTAAGATCAGGAATAAGTCAAGGATTCCCACTATCCCCACTGTTATTCAACATTGTACTGGAAATTCTAGCTGGAGCAATTAGGCAATAAAAAGAAATAAAAGGCATCCAAATGGGAATGAGGAAAAAAACTTCCCTTATTTGCAGATGAAATGACCCTATATACAGAAAATCCTGAAAAATCCACAACAAAGCCCCTCGATCTAATAAATGAATACAGGAAAGTGGCAGGGTACACAATCAACACCCAAAAATCAGTAGGTGTTTCTATACACAAACAAAAAAACAAATCAGAAGAAAAAATCAAGAAATAAATTTCATTCACCATAGCAACTAAAAGAATCAAGTTACTACAAATAAATCTAACCAAAGATGTAAAGGACTTAAAAAAGAAATCTACAAAAAATGGTAAAAGAAATTAAAGATCTAAATATATTGAAGGATAAGCCACGTGCATGGACTGAAAGACTAAGAATCATTAACATGTCAATACTGTCAAAAGCAATTTGTAGATTCAGTGCAATCCCAATACAAATTCCAACAACCTTCTTTGCAGAAATGGCAAAGCCAATAATCAAATTTATATGAAAGTGTAAGGGGCCCCGAATAACTAAAGCAATCTTTTAAAAGAAGAGTTAATGTGGAGGTCTCACACTTCCTAATCTTAAAAATTATTTCAAAGCCACAGGAATCAAAACAGCATGGAATTGGCACAGATCAGACATACAGACAAATGAAATAGAATTGAGAGCTCAGAAATCAACACTCACATATGGTCAACTGATTTTGAAAAGGTGGCAAAGACCACTTAGTTGGGAAAGAAAAGTCTCTTCAACAAATGGTGATAGGAAAACTACAATGCTATTTGAAAAAAAAGAAGAAGAAAGATCTCTACCTCATACCATATACGAAAATCAACTCAAAATGGATCAAAGACCTTAATATAAGAGCCAGAACTATCAAACTCCTAGAAGAAAATATAGGGAAGCAACTTTAATTCCTTTTGTTAAGCAATAGCTTCTTAGATTTTACACCAAAAGCACAAGCAACAAAAGAAAAGATAAGAAAAGAAAATGGGACCTCATCTAAATCAAAAACTTTTGTGCCTCAAATGACTTTGTCATGTTAGTAAAAAAAAAACTTCTACAATGGGAGAAAATTTTGGAAACCATATATCCAATAAAGGATTAATATCCAATATATATAAAGAAACCCTTCAACTTAGAAACAAAAAGACAACCTAATTTAAAAATTCGCTAAAGACTTGAACAGACATCTCTCCAGAGAAAATATACAAATAACCAGGAAGTGCATGAAAAGATGCTCAACATCATTAGCCACCAGGAAAATGCAAATCAAGGGCACAAGGAGATATCGTTCACAACCATTAGAATGGTTGCAAAAAAAAAAAAAGGAAAATAACAAGGGTTGAAGAGGATGTGGAGAAATAAGAACACTCATTCATTGCTGGTGGGAATCTAAAATGGTGCAACCACTGTGTAAGTCAGTTTGGGGGTTCCTTGGAAAGCTAAGTATAGAACTAAAATAAGACGTGGAAATCCCACTACTAGGTATATACTCCAAAGAATTGAAACAGGGACTCAAATAGATATTTGCACACTGATGTTCATAGCAGCATTACTCACAATTGCCAAAAGATGGAAGCAACCCAAGTGTCCATCAACTGCTGAATGGATAAATAAAATGCATATATACATACAATAGAATATTATTCTGCCATAAAAAGGAATGAAGTCCTGATTCATGTGAACACATAGATGTGCCTTGAAGACTTCATGTTCTGTAAAATAAGCCAGACACAGAAGGATATTGTATTATCTCACTGATTTGAAACAATTAGGATAAGGAAACTCTTAATAAGAATATGAATATAGGTTATCAGGGGACAAGACGGGGATAGGGAATGGGAAGTTAAGTTTTAAAATATACAGTGTTCCTATTTGGAATGATGAAAATGTTTTGGTAATGGATGGTGGTGATAGTAGCACAACATTGTGATGCAATTAACAGCACTGAAATATTAGTTCTGAATGTGATTATAAGGGGAAATATTAGATTATATATATGATAACAGAATTTTTAAAATTGTTTTAAATCCATGAAACTACACTACACAGTGAACCCTAAGTTAAGCCATGAAATGTTCCACACCAATAAATTTCTTAAAGCTCTGGAAAACAGTTAAAGCATTTCAGTAACAGGGGGAATGCTGAATCAATAAAAAGTTCCCTTAAAAATAGCAGGATCTCATGGCTCACTTGATGGACCCTCCCCCACGTCATCACCAGCTAAGTGTGAAGCTAGCCCATGCTCACAGCAGAGTTAATAGGGCCCAGCTCCAGAAGGAGAAGAGTAGCCCTAGTGCACATGATGAAGGCACACATGTCTGTATCAATCTGTCTGGTGACAGCCTGAATGAATGAAATGGGACACTCATAACAGACTCATTGACCCAGAACTTGTCCTGCACAAATATTTTGCTCACAGAGCTCTCCTATGGAATATTGTGGGAGAACAGTCAAATCACAAGCAGCCTGGGGCATAGTGTTTCTGTCTGTGGGACAAACAGTGTGGTACCCAAGGCCATGATAAAATGTACTTTCCTAAGGATCAGTAACATTCCTAAGACATATGAACATTCCGGGACAAGATAATGGGGAGGACACTGTCTTTCTACCTCAAGCTGTTCTCTAAACTTATACTTAGAACTGCTAAGCTCTGAAGGAGAGAATAAATTTTGCAAAAACCATGTTGGCTTTGCATGAAGAACAAACAGGTCCAAAACATGATACAATAGAACTTTCAACAAATCCTTCTTGGAAAACTGCATTTCCAATCTTGACTTCCACTGAAATCACTGACTGGATCCATATTTCAGCCACACCCTCTTTAGCAAATGGTTGTTCAGTTAAACCTCCATATGGAGCCCAGTCATCTGAAAGCTCAGAGTGGTCGCTGATAGAGTCACTTCGGGCCCTGGTCTCAGAGATTGTTGCCTGGATAGGCTGAGAATTTTCAAAATCATAAATTTCTGGTTCTTTTGTGCTTAAGAATTTAAATCTCAGTTTATCCTTTTCCTCAAGTATTTTACTATAAAATGTAAGGAAAAACCAGGCTAGACTTTCCATATTTAGGTTGAAAATCATCTCAACTAAATATCCAAGTTCATTGCTTTCAAGTTTTGCCTTCCATCGAACATCAGAACACAATTTTGCCAAGTACTCTACCACAAGGATCTCCTTTCCTCCAGTTTCCAATACAATATAGTTATCATTTCCTTCTGAAATACCTATGTCCATATTTCTACTGACAATCTCTTCAAAGTGATCTAGGACTTTTCACTCAAGAACCTCAAAATTCTTCAACCCTTTACCCACTACCCAATTTCAAAACTGTTTCCACATTTTTAAGTATTTGTAATAACAACACCCCACTTTCTGGTACCAAAACCTGTTTTAGTTTCTCAGCTACTAAAACAAATACCATACTATAGCTCGGCTTAACTACAGGAATTTAAGGTTCTTGGTTTCAAAGGCTAGAAGGCTTGCTTCATCCTTGGGTCAGTATCTTCCTGCAGGCCAGAAATCTTTTGGTTCCTTGGCTTGACAATGTACATGTCAGCATCTTCTCTTTTCTTCTGGGTTCTCTTGACTTCCAGCTTCTGGGCTGTCCCCATGGCTTCTCTGTCTATCTGACTTAAACTCTGCTAATAAGGGACTCCAGTAATGCATATTAAAGCCCAGACTGATCCAGTTGGACAACATCATAACTGAAGTAACATCTTGAAGAGCTCTTAATTACAATGGGTCCACACCCACCAGAATAGAGACCAGGACCAAGAACATGACCAAACTGGAGTACACAATTAAATCCACCACACAAACCAAAGAGGTTGTTATAAATTTAGCATGTTAACTTTCAGCCCCATGGTAACCACAAAGAAAATATTAGAAAAATATGCTTAGAAGGAAATGAGAAAGTATAAAGGGTTGATTACAAAAGATCAATTAAATATAAAAATAGGAATCAATCAAAGAATTGAGGGGCCAAAAGGGTATAAGATTCACAAAAACAAAAATGGTAAAATAAAATCCTGCATTATCAGTAGTTATTTTAAATGTAAATGGTTAAAATTCCCCAATGAGTAGGCAGAAACTTGCAGAATGGATTTAAAAAATGCATGACCCAACTATGTGCTGTTCACAAGAGACACAACTTAAATTCAAGGACACAAGTAGGTTGAAATTGAAAGACTGGGGAAAAAATAATCCATGCAAATAGTAATCAAAAGAGAACAGAGGTGGCTACATTCTGACAAAACAGACTTTAAGTCAAAATCTGTTCAAAAAGACAAAGATGAGCACTATATATTGATAAATGGTCGATTCATAAAAAGATGTAGTGATTATAAACAAGAGTCCCAAAATACATGAGCAATCATTAATAAATTTAAAGGGAGAAATATACCTTTATGCATTCATAATGGGGGATTCAAAAATGAATAGAATATCTAGACAGAAGAACAATAAGGAAATAGAGGACTTGAACAATACCAAAACCAATAAGACCTAGCATACATATATACATTTCAGCAAACAACAGCAGAATACACATTCTCTAAGGTGAACATGGATCATTCCATAGGATAGACCATATGTTAGGTAACAAAACAAATCTCAATTAATTTATAAGTATTGAAATCATACAAAGTACCTTTACTGACCACAATGGAATGAATTTAGAACTCAATGACTATGGTGAAAATGGATAACCTTCCAATATATGGAAATTAAAGAACACACTCTCAAACAACCAATGAGTTAAAAAGGAGGGAACACTTCTGAATTACTTCAATGAGGGCAGCATCAACTTACCAAAACTAAATAAAGATATCACAAGAAAACAAATTTACAGACAAGTATCCCTTGTGAATATAGATGTGAAAATACTCAACAATTGCAAATTGAATTCAAAGGATTATAAGCCATGATCAAATAAGATTTACCCCAGGATCTCAGGGGAGCTTAATGTAAGAAAATCAATCAATGTGATATACATTAACAAAATTAAAGCAAAAGCTCACATGGTCATCTCAATTGGTTCAGAAACGGCATTTAACAAAACCTATCACCTTTTTTGTAAAAATATTCAGAAAACTAGGAAGAGAAGTAAACTTCCTCAACATGAAAAAGATCATATATGAAAAAACCACAACAAACATCATGTCCAATGGTAAAACTGTAAGCTATCCCCCTAAGATCAGGAGCAAGACAAAGATTTCTGCTATCACCATTACTATTCAATATTGTACTGGAGATCCTAGCCAGAACAATTAGGCAAGAAAGAGAGAGAGAAAAAAAAAGTCAGTGATGTTTCTACACACCATAAAGGAATATCCTTAAAGGAAGTCAAGAAAACAATTCCATTTTTAATAACAACTAAAAGGAAAAAAATATCAAGAAATAAATTTCAACAAAAATATAAAAACCTGTACATAGAAAAGTAAAAATCATTACTGAAAGAAATTAAAGAAGAGAAAAATGAATAGAAAGCTATTCTGTGCTCATGAAATGAAAGAATTAATATCATTAAGAGGTCAATACTACTCAAAGAAATTTACATATTTATTGGAATCCCAATCAAAATACCAACAGGCTTCTTGCAACAATAGCAACGCTAAACAACAAATTCATATGGAAGGGCACAGGACTCCAAAGAGCCAAAAAAATCCAGAAAAAGGACAAACTTATAAGACATAACACTTCCCAATTTCAAAACTTATTACAAAACTAACATAATCAGAACAGTGGAGTAAGGACACAAGTACAGAATAGAGACCAATGGAATAGAATTAAGAGTGTAGAAATGAACCCACACTTCTATGGTCAATTGGTTTTTGACTAGGGTGCCAAGTACACTCATTGAGGAGAGAAGAGTGTCTTCAACAAATGGTGCTGTTTGTATTTGATTGAAAAATCAATGGAAAGTATAAAAAATATATTTTAAAGAGTTGAAACCATGCTTATGATTGCCAAAAATTAAATCTACTGTCTGTATCAGTAAAGTTAAACAAGTAAAAGAAAAATATATATTCACTAAAAAATAATAAATATGAAGTACACAAAATTATTTAAGATCCTATTTTTTAAACCAAATTAGAAATGAGAAATGGCAATATTACATTCCCCTTTAAATTCTACCTGATGTAGAAACAATTAAGCAGGAAATCTACCTATGCTTGATAGGAAATGGATGGAGCAGGGCTCTAAAAATGTTAGCACATATCAGTTCAAAGCATAATGATAATAAAAACCATAAAGCAGAGACTCAAATCTCTAGATTGTGTGTAATAATTTTAATTCAGTGACTACTATAGAAATAAAAATGGGTGCCTACAACTCTGATTGATGAAAGGGAGAGACATTGAGTGTATAATTTGGATAGAAAGTACAAGGCTGGGACTGTATAACACAGTGAACCATGTGGTGGAAGATGGACTGTGGTTAGCAGTACAAATATGAGATTGTTCTCTTATGACTATAACAAATGCACAACACTAATACATAGTGTTAATAATAAGAAGTGTATGGAAAAAGTATACCAAATGTATGCTATAGACCATAGGTAGTGGTAATAATCTGATCATGTACTTCCATAATCTAATCTATAAAAAATGTTCCACAATAATGTAAGGTGTTAGTGGAGGGGTGATGTATAGGAATTCTGCACATTATGCATGATTCTTTTGTAAGCTCACAACTTCTCTAATATAAATTAATTAATTAATTAATTAAAAAGTGTCCACCAATCTAGGAATATTCACAACATTTCTCTGAAAATTATCCTCACTAGTGAGCTCTTTCCTAGGCTATATCTCTGATTTTAGTAACAAATGAATATGATAAATCAACACCATATAGATTGATCAAATAACATAAGATCAGCTGGCCCTTACTCCAACTTTTTCTACATCCCCATGAGGGAAACCTCTTTCCCATGTCACAGATTTGGCTCTCTTCCACTAACGTATATTGAAACTATACTATATTTCTTTCTCTAAAGACCCAAATTCCCATAGACTGTAAATTTCTGCAGGCAAGGGCATTGTATATTTATTTACTATCTATCCACACTTCCTAGAACACTATTTGGTTGAAACAGTTGAAAATATGTTATCATTAGGAGCCAAGTAGACAAATATTTACTGATTCTTCCATAGTTTTACATGTAAATGTTATCATATTTAACTGCTTTATAAAACTATGAAGTGCATTGTGACTTTCTTTTGTGTGACTGGTTTTCAATGCTTATATCTAAGTTGGCCTAGCTTCTAAGTTGGTCTAAGTTGGTCTTGCTCTATTTTCAACAATAATTTCTCAAGGTAAAACTATATCCAACCAGCCCAACATTTTTCTCAAGGCATATGCAGAAAAATAGAAATTGCACTGTAACCTCCATTCTTAAAGAGCACAGAGACTGCATGTTGCAACATCCTGATATCCCCTAAGGCACCAATCTAAGAAGTTGACCTATACTCATTCATTAAAAGAATGACAGATCTGCAGGCCACTATCAAAGTATTCCTAACAAAGAAGATAGTAAAATGTATAATGATCTAAGTTTATCTTTACTGAAGATATATAGTTTTGCAATGTATAGGTAAAATAAGGCAATGTAATATTTGAGACTGAACGTAATGGTTGTTAGAATTCCACAGAAGGCCAAGTGTGCATGCACAGAAATCACTACCAGTGATTACAAGTCTCCTTAGCTCACAAAATGCTTTTGTCAAGATTCAACATCAAAATCTGTGAAAAATACCAGACTACAGGTTTTAAGGTTTTTTTAAATATATTTGAGTATTTTAATACTTCTTTCATTATTACATGACAACATTTGTTATAAAAATATAAAAATTACAGATAATGAAAATATGTGTACTAAGAGAATACTTATATTCCCTCAAGTGAGAAATATCACTAATAACATTTTGGCTTATATACATACATTACTTAAAAATAGGTCAAATTTTAAATCTTGTTTTTTTACCTCCCTTTTCACTTTTTTATCTTGAGCAACTTTCCATGTCACTAAACATTCTACAATGTATATAACATAATGGGACTGAGTAAGAATGAGTAAGTGACCACAGATCCTAAAGATGATTGCTAAGTTTTAACCATAACCAAGGAGTTCAGATAAAAAAGCAGAACACATTTTAAAAAAATAAGATGCAAACAGATACTGAAGTATGAAGTTATCAAGTGCACCAAGTAGAGGACAAGACAGCTGGAAAATAGTAGTATGGCTATCATAAGGAAAAATAAACTTATTTACACCATTTTTTAAAATGTGTGAAAACTATTTTTGGCACTGTTTGGAAACTGTCAGTTAAGGATTAATATAATCTTGTATATCTATGCTCTTTTATATAATAGTACCTTTTTATTTTTTCAGGGAAGAATTTTACCAGTTCTTCAGTGGGAATAAAACAGACACTACACGGATGATGAAGTCAGTGGATACTCAAATAATGTATGATAAAAAGATAGACAGTTCTTCATGATTACTGCTATGGACATTTAAAAGTCACTTGGAAATGTGTTGCAGTCAATACAATCAAGCCATTAAAATGATTTTTCTACAGCTCTTCACCCGACCAAACACCCTCCACATTGCCATCTTCGTTTCTGTTTCTGAATGCGTAGATGACTGGATTTAGAAAGGGAGTTAAAACTGCAACAAATAGGGCTAGAAATTTATCCAAATGTGTTGAAGGAGATGGCCAGATATAGAGCCAGTGGACCAAAGAATAAAATCACCACAGAAATTGAGCTGACAGAGTGGAAAGAGCTTTGAATCAAACAGCAGAGGAGTGTTTTTGAAGACTGGCCAAGATGAAGATGTAAGAGAGGAGGAGCAAAATGAAAGCTCCCAAGGAAATGAACCCACAATTAATAGTGACCATGAATTCCAGTCCATAAGTTTCTGTGCAAGCAAGTTTGATGAACCGAGGTATGTCACAGTAAAAGCTGTCTAACACACTGGGGCCACAGAAGGGCAAGTTTGCAACAAAAGCCAGCTGGGCAAATGAGTGCATAAGATCAGTGGTCCAGGCAACCACATAAATGAAAATGCACCTTTGTGGGCTCATGATGGTCAGGTAGTGGAGAGGCTTAGGACATATATCTGCCAAAGGCCATGGCTATGAGCAGCACCATCTCAGTGCCTCCAACTGCATGGCTAAAGAAGATCTAAGCTAAACCACCTCCAAAGGAGATGACTTTCTTCCTTTTGAAAAGACCACAGATCATCTTGGGCCCTGCAATGGAACAAAATAGCAGGTCAACAATGGAAAGGTTGGCATGCAGAAAGTACATGGGGGAGTGTAAGTAAGGGTCAGAGGTCACAGTGACCACTATGAGGAGGTTTCCCATCATACTGGACATATAGAGAAGACAGGAAAATCAAAAGAGAAGAAGTTGGATCTCCCAAGAATTGGAGAGGCCCAGGAACACAAACTGAGACACCACAGAATGGTTGGCCATTCATTGCTCTTTGGCAGGTTCATTCTCATGTTACCTAAAGAAAAAGTGAGAAAATTTAAAATAGTAGTACCATATTAATATCTTCTATGGAAAAATATCTAAAGTATGGTAATCAAATACCACCTGATCATTTCATTAAAAAATCAAATTACCTTTTGCCACTAATGCTTTGGTTATGTAAGACCTAAGTGAGTTGTTTTGGGGTTTTGCTAACATAAGGAATGGTGAATGGTCTAGAGGACAGGTATACATGCATAACTGGCATTTGATGTTAAATTGATATACCAGTATGATCCATGTTAGTTATCCTTCTCCTAGAGGAGTAACTACCAATCACATATACTAGACAGACCAAGAAGACTATTCTTATTGTAAAAAGATTTGCAAGAGAAGCAGATGTGGCTCGAACAGTTGGGCACCTGCCTACCACATGGGAGGTCCCACGGTTTGGTCCCGGTGCTTCCTTAAGAAGACAAGCAGACACTGCACCTGCCACAATGAGCAGATGCCAAAAGCCAGCAGATATGGCTGAGAGCATTGGGCATTCACCTCTCATGTGGGAGGTTCTGGGTTCAGTTTCCAGTCCTCCTGGAGAAGGCAAGCAAACAATGAGCAGACAGACAAGAGAGCCCTTGGGGGGGCGGGTATAAATAATAAAATAAATAATAAAAAAAAATTTATAAGATTCTGTGGCTTTGCTTTTATTGCTTCAGCCAGAAATTATCTTTCTCTATTTTATACTTCTGAAAACATTATTCCTTCTTCAATGACCAGTTCAACTGGTCATTGAAGAATGCCCCATGGCAAATGGCACTTCTTCATTCAAGCCAATATATACATAATCCAACTTTACATTCATTTTTATTTATTATCTTTCAAATTATGTGCAATAAACTTATCTAAACACTGGATATGCTATCAAGAACTGGAAAAAAATTCCTATCTTCATGGATTTACATTCTGTCAGAGAAAAACACACAATTAAACAATAAAGAAGGTAGATTGTGTGCCTGGTGTTGATTTTACCATGGAGATGTAAAGCAAGGAAAAGGGATAGGGCAGTAAGAAGAATGCTGTGATAAATTGGGGTGGACAAGAAAATTCTCACTGATTGGTTGACTTTGACCACAAATCAAAAAAAAAGAGAAGATATTTGGAGGCAGAGACACAACTGAAGTAAAAGCCCTGAGGTATGAGCACACTGGCATGTTCAAAGAGTTTAAGAAGGCCAGACATGCTGAACCTGAAAATTAAGGGGGAGAGTGAGGGCATGAAGTCTGAGAGGAAGCAGGGACCCAGATCCTGTAGAGCCTTGACGGCCATTGTAAGGACTTTGTTTAAATCGCCGAGTGAGCAAGATAAAGGAACAAACAAACATAACCGGGGAATACAACTATGGACTAAAGTAGACATTATTATTCTAGTAATAGAAAAACGTGTAATATTGATATAAAGGCAGTGGTTACCATGGGCTCTGAGTGGAGGGGGAGAATGAACAATAGGTGTAACATGGGGCATTTTTGATATATTGGAATCATTCTGCATGACATTACAATGACAGATACCAGCCATTGTACATTTTGTCAAAACCGATAAAAGTGTGTGGTGCAAAGAGTGAAACATAATGTAAACTATAGACCATGCTTAGTAACAATGCTTCAATATGTGTTCATCAATTATAACAAAGGTACCACACTAATGAAAGATGTTGTTAATGGGGGAAAGTGTGGGAGGGGGAAGGGGTGGAGTATATGGGAATCCCATACATTTTCAAAATAATATGTATGTAATCTAAAGCTCCTTTAAAAATGAAAAAAAAAAAAAGATTTAAAGAAAGAGCACTGAGATAATAAGTAACTGGAGGGTTTGAACAGAAAATCTGGCCACATTGTTAAAGAATGACTTAGGCTGTTACCTTGTGAATACACTTCAGAATCTCAAGGATAAAATCATCCAGATTGGTTAGAAGGTATTGAAAAAATCTAAGCAAGAGACAATGGTGGCTTAGATCAGAATAGGAGAAGTAGAGATGGTGAAATGTAATCAGATGCTAGGTACACCGATATGAAACGTAGTGAAATTTCCAGGAATATAGATGATCCTGAGTTTTTGGAGGTTGTGAAACACCACAACTCATTGCAGAAGTTTTCATATAAAAATAAACAAAAAAGGCTCTAAAACTACAAAATTAAGAAAGTATACATTTAGTTACCAAATCTCATAAGGATTCTAGAATAAGGAAGCAACTGGTGCTTTAAGAAAGGAGCCTGAAGCAAATAAAAATAACTATTCCCTTAGAAAGCAAGGAGAAAACTACAGAATACAGTACCACAAGTAGTTGTATAGGCTGAAATGTTTTATAACCCAGAAGGAATTTTTACGTAAAATAACAAAATTACCCCTATTTTCTATGCCATGTTCTAAATCAAAGTTTGTTAGACATTTCAGTTTTTTAAAGAATGACTTGGGCTTTGAGGCCAATCACACTGAGCTCTTTAAGCTTGTTTCCTTAGTAAGATTTTTTTCTGAAACCAGAAAAGCAAGAATATGCTTTGCCTATGGTCAAGTAAATGTCACATTTTCAGTGTTTTTCAAAAGCTAACTCATAGCGCCCCCTATATAAAGTGACCAAATAATAAAACCCAAAAGACATCCAAGACTGAAAATAAAGAGTAAAATATTAGAACAATAGAAAGACTAGTTTCTTCCTCTATCCAGAAAAGTCTCAAGTTAGTTGTAATCAGGGCTGCATGAATCCAGAATACAAAATTGCATTGGTCACTTTACCAAGGGCAAACCAGTTTGCAAAGATTCAGATATAGTTCATAATGACTACATTAGCCATTTAGATGACAATGAATGATACTTGATATAGGGAAATCGTGCTCTTACTGTGTTACAAGCATTTACCTTGCCAAGGCAAAACATCTAGAACTGTGACAGGAATCTGTGAGTGCTCAACCTAAGAGTCCAAAGATTATTTACATCCTAGTGTCAGTTGTGTCTGTATTTAAGAAATTTACTCTGCCTCTCTGAAAAAAAAGGTAGAGAAGCTAATCCTCCCTAGCGTCTTTTTATATGTATAGAGCCAAGGTAAATTAAACAGTGGGAAATATTCAGCTCTCTGGAAATAAGGATCTAATAATTGCCAATACTGTAATAAAACAGCTCTGCTGATTATTAAAACCTACTAATGATGAGAGACTAAAAAGGAAATTACATATGTTAAACAATTCCACTCATGGCAGATAGATAAAGCGTTCACAAATAAAGGTTTGTGTCAGAGTGGCGGGGAAGGGGGGAAGCATTTGAAGCAATATCCATATGAGTCTTAAATGCTAGAGTTAAAAAATACATAAAGATGGGTAAAATTGCATACATAAAACTGTTTTTACAAAATAACAACAGAAATAAACTAGAAGGATGGAAACAGAATAGCAGTTATGTACACAGAGAAAGCATAGAAAGACTGAGAGTTATATAGAGAGGTATTTTGTTTGTTTATTTTTGTTTTATTATTATTATTATTGGAATAATGAAAATGCCCTAACAATGATTGAAGTGATAAATGCACAATTATGTGATTATACCAAATACCATTGATTGTACAATTTAGATGGATTTATGTTTTATTAATATGTTTCAAAAAAAATGATTTGTTTAAAAAAAACTAAGAGCCATCATACTTCATGAACACTCTCCAAAACCTGAAGGAACATATGCTTCAGTCTAAAATTTAAGAGAAAATAGCACTTCAGGGCTAATAAATGAAATGAAAGCAAAGGAAACGTAATTATAAAGGACCTATATTATCTGCTGAATGAACAAATCAGTAGGAACATTTCATTCCCAGTTAGATTTAAAGGAATATCCTTTCTTTTAACTATTGCTGATCCTTGTTTGTGACATAAACCATTAAACATCTGCAATTTTAAAAATACTAACATAGAAGTAACCATAACCAATTTCACTTAAATATGATCAAAAATTTATCTTATTAAAAAACAGAAAGCAAACAGAAATGAAAAATCCATTTTACTAAGTTGTTTACAAATTCCAGGTCTTCCCATCCAGTTCTATATGCAGGCTCATTTTCACTGGTTTCATAGTTGACTCCGGAGAAAAGAGAAATTCTATTAAATAGCCCCAAAAAGTTATTTTAAAAGAAAAAAAAATGGTAGAAAAGGCAGTAATAAAGTCTACTTACTTATTTGGCTAAATAATTTAGCTGGATGGGGATCTATCACATGAAATCAAAGTCATTGTATTGTAAAACAAGTCAACCATGAGTTATGATGAATAAGTTGCTCAAGTTCAGGATCTCATTCTCAGATTGAACTTAAGAACTATTTTGCAGAACTATGTTTGTAATGATCAGGAGTGGGGAGAAGAGACAGAATTCATCCTTCAGTGGAAGACCAAGTCTCCACTGTGCACACCTTTTTTGTTGTTGTTTTTCTGTTTGTCCTTTTTATTTTTTGCTTTTTTTTATTTTGTTTGTTTTGTGCACATCTTTTTTTAAATTTTTGAAGTATTTCATTCATACATGAACATATATAAACTATAAGTGTTCAGTATATATCATGATATTACAAAACAAACATGCATAACATCATACAGGGCTCCCACACATCACCCCCACAAACATCCTGCATTGTTGTGAAGCATTTGTTAACAAATCATGAAAGAACATCATCAAAATATTACTACTAACTATAGTCTGAATCTTCCTCCCCTATATATTCTTTAAGGATTTATTTATTTATTTATTTATTTATTTACTTTTATCCATTTTTAAATGCGCCCCACCCCCCATTTTTGCTGTTTCTGTGTTCATTAGCTGGACAAATCTCTGTGTCCGTTTCCTGCCCCCTCTTCTCATCTTTCTCCTCCAGTCATCACTGGGATTAAATCCTTGGAACCTCCGATGTGGGAGAGAGGTGTCCTAATACCACCTGCGCCACCTTAGTTCCTGGTTTTTTGGTGTGTCTTCTCTTGGCTCTGCCTTGTGTCACTTTCCTGGTATGTCATCATCGTGCTGTGTGGCTCGCAGGGCCTGGTGGCTCACCCACTTGTGGGACCTGGAGGTGCAACTGCGCATAGGGCCTGGAGGCTCACCCGCTCACAGGGTCTGGCGGTGCACCCGTGCGCGCGCAGGGCCTGGTGGCTCACCCTCATGTGGGGCCTGGTGGCTCACCTGAGGATGGGGCCTGATGGCTCACCCACTCACAGGGCCTGAGACTCACCTGTGTGTGGGGCCTGGCGGCTCACCCACACATGGGACCTGGTGGCCCACATGCCTCCTATATTTTCCTTTTTTTAAATTTTTACTGGGAGGTCCCAGGGATCAAACCCCAGTCCCTCCATATGGGAAACAGACACCCAACCACCCAAGTCACATCCGTCCTCCTGCTATAACTCTTAAGGTTGACCAAAGATACCCAAAATTACAGTCTTTTCCCATACAGGATGGTTACATAATAAATCAGGCTTAGTTTATCACCAACATTCTAAAAACCAGACCTAGTGAGAAAAACTAGGTCTGAGGACACATGCATGGTTTCTAATAAAGCGAATGTTTAGCCTACCCTGATTATCACAAAATCAAGGCAGGGAGAATATTTGCAGTTCTGTACATCTTTAGTGTAGCATTTACTACAATGCAGGGAAATTATGTGCTTTTTAAGTCTTTCCAATTAAACCAATGGCTCTCAACCGAGGGTGTTTTACA
>JAKSZT010054059.1:1761781-1785679 GCA_026826555.1 Tolypeutes matacus | reverse complement strand
CTGAGTGGGGTGATAGGCACTTAGATGTTCTATGAGCTCCTACTGAGAACATTTGCAAGATCATCTTTTCCTTCTTATATGTCTTCAAATTAAAATGTTTAAAAAACAAATGTAAATTTTGTTACTGGCCACACAAAGTATAAAGATATAATTTGAGACAATAACAATATAAGGGGGAGAGATGGAGGGATACGGGACTAAAGGGTATGCAGGCTAATGAAGTTAAGTTGGTGTCAATACAAACTAAATTGTAATTGATTTTGGGTTTTAGATATAATCCCCATGGGACCCAAAAAATATCTTTAAAAATCTACACATAAGAAAAAGAGAAGCAACTGAAATTCAATTCAAAATAATATCTAAACAAAAAGGAAGAAAATAATAGGACAGAAGAAGAACCAACAATGTATAAGACATACTGTTTCAGTTTCTCAAGGGCTGATAATGCAAAATACCAGAAATGACTTGTCTTTTACAATGGGAATTTTAATTAAGGCAAAGTCTTACAGTTCTGAGGTATTGAAATGTCCAAATCAAGGAGTCATCAGAGATGTTTTCTCACCAAAGTTGATTGCTGACTCTGAGGTCTTGCCAGGTAGTGATTATGGCTACCCATCACTGCCTTCTCCTCCAGAATCTACCATTTCCTGGAGCTCAGGTGTGGGCAACCAGGCATAGGGTTTTTCTCTTACTGGGCCTCCACTCTTAGCCTTGGCTATCTACTTTGTACTGAAATTCAGATTCAAGCTATTGGGCATATGGCTCATTTCCTCTTGAGCTGCTCCATGCGCCCAGCCCCTTGGGGGCCTCTTTCCATACCTTTGCTGGTCCCAGACTCTGGGACCTCTCCCAGCCTCTTGGATCTTCTGATTTCTTGCAATCTTCTCTCTCACATAACAGTATCAATATGGTGGTTTCCTTTTCTTCTGTGTTTCCATTCAGATTAGACCCAGCAAGAGGGTGGAGACCCAGGCTGGCTCCCATCTCACTGATGTAGTCCAATCAAAGGCTCTCACATGCACAGTAATGGATTATTTCAAAAACATAATCTTGCCCCGGCCTCGGTCTCCGCCCGAGCCCGCCGGAGCCTGTTCGCGTCGACTGACCAGAGTCCGCGAATTCTCCTCTCCGGGACCATCCGGACTGCCCTGGCCCCAGCTTTCTACCTTTTGAAAACACTGAGAGTAATGTCTCTGCATCAGTTTTTACTAGAACACATCACCTGTCATGCCTGGAACAGGGATCGTACACAGATTGCCCTTAGCCCCAATAACCACGAAGTCCACATCTATAAAAAGAATGGGAGCCAGTGGGTAAAAGCGCATGAACTCAAGGAGCACAATGGACACATCACAGGTATTGACTGGGCTCCCAAGAGTGACCGCATTGTTACTTGCGGGGCAGATCGCAATGCCTATGTCTGGAGTCAGAAAGATGGTATCTGGAAGCCAACCCTGGTGATCCTGAGAATTAATCGTGCAGCCACTTTTTTGAAGTGGTCCCCTCTAGAGAACAAATTTGCTGTGGGAAGTGGAGCACGACTCATTTCTGTTTGTTACTTCGAGTCTGAAAATGACTGGTGGGTAAGCAAGCACATAAAAAAGCCTATTCGTTCCACGGTGCTCAGCTTGGATTGGCATCCCAACAATGTTTTGCTGGCAGCAGGATCCTGTGACTTCAAATGCAGAGTGTTTTCTGCCTACATTAAAGAAGTGGATGAAAAACCAGCCAGTACACCATGGGGCAGCAAGATGCCTTTTGGCCAGCTGATGTCAGAATTTGGTGGCAGTGGCACTGGTGGTTTGGTCCATGGGGTCAGCTTCTCTGCCAGTGGGAGCCGCCTGGCCTGGGTCAGCCACGACAGCACTGTGTCTGCTGCTGATGCATCAAGAAGTGTGCAGGTTTCAACTCTGAAAACGGAGTTCCTGTCACTCCTGAGTGTATCGTTTATCTCCGAGAATAGTGTCGTAGCTGCTGCCCACGACTGCTGCCCAATGCTCTTTAACTACGATGACCGCGGCTGCTTGACCTTCGTCTCCAAACTAGATCTTCCAAAACAGAGCATCCAGCGCAACATGTCGGCCATGGAACGCTTCCGCAACATGGACAAGAGGGCCACAACCGAGGACCGCAATACAGCCTTGGAGACACTGCACCAGAATAGCATCACTCAAGTGTCTATTTATGAAGTGGACAAGCAAGAATGTCGCAAATTTTGCACTACTGGCATTGATGGAGCCATGACAATTTGGGATTTCAAGACTTTAGAGTCTTCTATCCAGGGTCTTCGAATAATGTGAAGCTGAGTGAACCTCCAGGATCTAGCATGACATACTGCGACTGACCACAGCTCTGCCATTTGCATGATGGGGAGGAAAGCCAGCCGCCAGGAAACACTGAGCACATAGTGTGCAACTATTGTTTGTGTGTTTTTGTTTGAATATAATTGGTGAACGTGTTGTTGTTTTTTAAGCAGCAGTATTTTTTTTTTCTGTTTCATTCCATTCTTGACCAAAGCTTCTCTTTAAGTAGTTTATTATGGAAAATTATCACACTAACTTAAAAGAAAGGGTGGGTAGGTATGTAAGTTGTCTGCTAGAAAATTAAATAAAAATACCGAATGTGAAAAAAAAAACAAAAAAAAAATATAATCCTTTTCTTTTAAGGATTCATTAAAAAACTTCAAACTGTTACACATTCTAAAAAAAAAAAAAAATTAGCAGTTGGCAGGAGTAGTATGTCTTGCCTTATCAATAATTACCCTAAATTTAAATTAATTAAACCCCCCAATCAAAAGGCAGAGATTTGCAGAATGAATAAAGAAGTTTGAACAAGTATATGCTTTTTACAAGAGACTCATCTTAAATCCAAAGACACAAATAAGTTGAAAGAAAAAATGGGGAAAATTTCCATGCAAATAGTAATCAAAACACAGTGGGGTTGGATTTCCTTATATCAAATAAAATAGAATTTGAGTCAAAACTGAGAGAAAAGGCATTTGACAAAATCCAGCATCCTTTCTTGATAAAAACATTCAGAAAACCAGGAAGGAAAGGGAAAATTTTCAATATGAGGAAAGCCACTTATGAAAAACCAACAGCTAACATCATACTCAATGTTGAAAGAATGAAGACATTTTCCCTAAGGAAAAAGACACAGATGCCTACTTTCACCAATGCTATTCAATATGGTACTAGAAGACCTAAACAAAGCAATTAGACAAGAAAAAAACAGATCTCCAAACTGGAAAGGAAGAAGTGAAACTACCTGTTTGCACATGACATGAGCTTTTATAGAGAAATTCCAAAGAAATACACAAGAGACTGAAAAGGTTAACTTTTAAAAGTTCAGCAAAGTGTCAGGGTACAATATCAACATACAAAAATCAATTATATCGACTTAGCAGAAGAAATTTCAGGGAAGATGGCAGAGTAGGGAGATCCAGGACTTCAGTCCTTTCACCAAAACAACTATTAAATTGGTCGGACATTGTCAGAAACAATGACTGTGAAACTCCAGAAGCCAGAAGAACACTATACAGCATCCGGCATAGCAGGAGGAAGAGGTTGAAAAATTACAGTAAATAACTATAAATAACTATAAATTGCTCTCTCTATGCATTGGCTACCATCACCCATGACCCTCCAGCAGGCCACCACAGAGTCCAGTCCCTGGCTAGCTGCTGATGACAGAAAGGGATGTAAAAATCCTCTTCCCCAAGAATAAGGCTGTGCACAGCTGATCATTGATCACAGATTTTGATTAGCATATATGGATCACTGGGCCCCATTTCTGAGGGCAGCTATTGTTTCAACCCAACTGGTACAAAGGCTGTGGTAGCCATTGTTTCAATGCCACCCCAGAGAAAGTCAGCAGCAGCCATTGTCTCAGCCTTCCACAGACAGAGGAAGAGGTGATAGAGATTTAAAGATGCAGGGCTTCATCAGGGCTGTGGGGTAAAGTTAACTGAAGTGCTTCCTTTGCTAGTCATGCCAGGAAAGCTCAGGTTTGGAGCGCCATCAGAAAAGTTTTTGGCACCCTTTCTGACCACCTCCACAAGGAATGTTGGAGATAGTCTGTGCCACCTTCATGGGTCCCTGGTCCTGTTTTGGCTAGGAAAGAACAAACTGGGAAAGTCCTCCCTGGAGTGAACTCCCTCCCAGGATTTGCCCTTCAGACAAAAGCAGTAGGAGACAACAAAAGGAGTATGAAAACTATAGAGACTGTCAATTTGGGACAAAGGCCAAACAGCTTCAGATACATGATAGAGGTCCCCGGGGAAAGAGAAGGGATCACCAAACTCCTGTAAATAAGGGAACTCCAAAACAACTTACAAGCAAAAGATCAGGACAAGACAGAAGCCCAGTTAGAAAGGGAAAAACTTGCACAGTACACTCGCCTTGGACAGACCTTCCTGATAGGAGAGCTGAAAATCAAGAAAATCTGTCTATCAACATCTGGGTATAAAACCAAGAAACAGGAACCCCAATGACTTTATCTTAGGGTTAACATTTTAAAATATTAAAATATATAATGTGCAAAAAAAGAGTACAAGACAAAGAAACAGGAAATGATGCTCATCCAAAGAAGAGAATTATAGAAAACACCAATGAAGGACATGGACATGAAAATATGGACATACCAAAGTCTTTGAGAGCAGATGTAGATCAAGTGGTTGAGTGCCTGCTCCCCACATGGGAGGTCTTGGGTTTGGTTACTGGTGCTTCCTTAAAAAAAACTAAGAAGAAGAAAAGTAACTCAGGGGAGCCAATGTGGCTAAATGATGGAACTCCATCTTCCCATATACGAGGTTCCAGGTGCAATCTCTGGTCCTGATATCTAAAAAAAAAAAAAAAACTTTTAAAAAATGATTTTAAAAACACTTGAGGAGATGGGTAAAAGTACAGAGAAAGAACTATAAGATTTCAGGAATAAAATAAATGAACAAATGAGGGTCTAAGTAAAGAGACGTAAATTTTAAAAAGAAACCAAAGAAAACTAATGGAGTTGATGGCAACTATAACAAATTAAAAATACCAAGGGGGGTTTCAAGAGCAGATTGTAGCTAAAAGAAGAAAGTATCAGTGAACTTGAAGACAAGGCATTTGAAATGAGTCAGGCTGAGGAGCAGAAACAAGAAAGAAATATTAAAAGCAAAAATAGCCTAATACAGCTATGCAACACCATGAAACACACCAATATACATGTTATTGGAGTCCCAGAAGGAGAAGAAAGAGTGTAAGGAGAAGAAGTAATAGTCAAAGAAATAATAACAGAGAATTTCCAAACTTAGCAAAAGATGTACATATGCACATCCAAGAAGCTCAGGGAACACCAAACAGGATAAACATCAAGAAAAAAGACCCTGTCATATATTGATTACATTATCAAATGCAATGGATAAGTAGAGAATTCTGAAAGCTGCAAGAGAAAAACAACATTACATTCATGGGAGTCCTAATAAAATTCAGTGCTGATTTCTGATCAGAAACCATGGAGACAAGAAGACAGTGGTTTGAAATACTTAGAGTGACAAAGGAAAGCAATGGACAGCAAAGAATTTTATATCTGGCAAGATTCTCTTTCAAAAATGAGGGAAAGATGAAGACATTCTAAGACAAACAAGAGCTAAGAGAGTGCATCACCACTAGACATGCCCTACAAGCAATAGTAAAGGGAGTTCTTCAGACTAAAAGGAAAGGACACTAGACAGTGGCTCAAAGCAGTATAAAGAAATGAAGACTTGAAGTAAGATAATCATTTGGGTAATTATAAATGCCAGTTTTACAGTATTGCATTATTTGGTATGTAACTCCACTTCCTGCTTCCTACAGGTGCTAAATTGTAAATGCACAAAAAATAATGATAAATCTATGTTTTTGGGCATACAACGTACAAAGATATAAATGGTTACAAGTACAAAAAGTGATGAGGGGCCTAGGGATTTTGTATATGTATTTGTGCATGCTATTAAGTTAACTTGGTATCAAAGCAAATATAATTGTTATATTTAGGATGCTAAATTTTGACCCTATGGTAAGCATAAGAAAAAAATGAAAAATATATCAAGATAGAAGTGAGAAGGTACTCAATACGGAACAACACAAAAATTCAAGTAAATGTAAAAATTAGGCTTTAACAGAAATTAGGGACAAAAAAATTTTAGGACTTACAAATGCTAAATAGTAAAATGGCAGAAGAAAAACCTGTATTATCAGTATGTTAAATGTAAATGGATTAAATTCTCCAGTCAAAAGGCAGAGATTGGCAGAATGGATATAAAAGCACGACCCACTTATTCGCTCTCTGCAAGAGACTCATCTTAAAGTCAAAGATACAAGTAAGTTGATGCTGAAATTAAGAAAAAAAATATGCCATGCAACTAGTAACCAAAAGAGATCTGGGGTGGTAATACTAATATTGGATAAAATAGAATTTAAATCAAAACAGTTATGAGGGACAAAGATGTTCATCATATTCTAATAAAAGGGTCAATTAAACAAGATGTATTGATTATAAATATATATGCACTCAACAGCAGAACCACAAATTTTATGATGCAAATACTGACAGATTTGAAGGGAGAAATTGACAGTGCTACATTAATATTAGGAGACTTTAACACAAATTTTCAATAATGTCTAGAACATGTAGTCAGAAGATCAATAAGGAAGTACAGGATATGAATGATAAACTAAACCAACCAGACCTAACAGAAATATATAGAATACTGCACCCAAAGAAAACTAAATACAAATTCTTCTTGAGTGCACATGGATCATTCTCCAAGATAGACCATATGTTGGGTAATAAAAAAAATCAATAAATTCAAAAATATTGAAATCATACAATGGATAGTCTCCAACCACAAAAGAATGAAGCTAGGAATCAATAAGAGAAGGAGGAAGGGAAATTTTTTAAACTATGTGGAAATTATAAAACATACTCTTAAACAACCAATGGGTTAAAGGGGAAATCAGAAATGAAATTAGGAAATATCTTGAGGCAAATGAAAGTGGAAATAATCTCTCAACAAATACAAGCCCAGGAACAGATATTTTCACAGGGGATTTTTACCAAAGAATCCAAGAAAACGTAACTCTCTGCTCAAACTCTTCCAAAAAATTGAAGAGGGGACACTTGTAAACTCATTCTACAAGGCCAGCAACAACCTCATACCAAAGCCAGGTAAAGATACCACAAGAAAAGAAACTACAGAACATTATCTCTTATGAATATAGATACAAAATCTTCAACAAAATACCAGCAAACATATCCAACGGCACATCAAAAGAATTTTACACCATGATCAAGTGGGATTAATCCTTGGTAATTACAGTTGGTTCAACAAAAGAAAATATATTAATGTAATACACTGCATTAGTAGAATGAAGAGAAAAAACACATGATCATCTCAATTGTTGCAGAAAGTAAATTTGACAAAATAGAGAACCCTTTCTTGATAAAAACACTTAGAACCCTAGGGTAGAAGGAAACTTCCTCAACATGATAAAAAGCATATATGAAAAGCCCACAGCTAACACCCTACTTAATGGTGAAAAACAGAAAGTTTTTTAAGATCAGGAATAAGTTAAGGATTCCCACTATCCCCACTGTTATTCAACATTGTACTGGAAGTTCTTGCTGGAGCAATTAGGCAAGAAGAAGAAATAAAAGGCATCCAAATGGGAATAAGGATAAAAAACTTCCCTTATTTGCAGATGAAATGACCCTATATACAGAAAATCCTGAAAAATCCACAACAAAGCCCCTAGATCTAATAAATGAATTCAGGAAAGTGGCAGGGTACACTATCAACACCCAAAAATCAGTAGGTGTTTCTATACACAAACAAAAAAACAAATCAGAAGAAAAAACCAAGAAATAAATTTCATTCACCATAGCAACTAAAAGAATCAAGATACTACAAATAAATCTAACCAATGATGTAAAGGACTTAAAAAAGAAATCTACAAAAATTGGTAAAAGAAATTAAAAATCTAAATATATTGAAGGATAAGCCATGCGCATGGACTGAAAGACTAAGAATCATTAACATGTCAATACTGTCAAAAGCAATTTGTAGATTCAGTGCAATCCCAATACAAATTCCAACAACCTTCTTTGCAGAAATGGCAAAGCCAATAAACAAATTTATAAGAAAGTTTAAGGGGCCCAAAACCAATAAAGCGATCTTGTAAAAGAAGAAATGACTTGGAGATCTCACACTTCCTGATCTTAAAAGTTATTACAAACCACAGTAAACAAAACAGCATGATATTGGCACAGATCAGACATACAGACAAATGTAATAGAATTGAGAGCTCAGAAATCAATGCTCACTTACGGTCAACTGATTTTGAAAAGGTGGCAAAGACCACTTAGTTGGGAAAGAAAAGTCTCTTCAACAAATGGTGATGGGAAAATTTCAATGCTATTTGAAAAAAAAAAAAAAATGAAGAAGAATGATCCCTACCTCATACCATATACAAAAATCAACTCAAAATGGATCAAAGACCTTAATATAAGAGCCAGAACTATCAAACTCCCAGAAGAAAATATAAGGAAGCAACTTTAAGTCATTTTGTTAAGCAGTGGCTTCTTACATTTTACACCCAAAGCACAAGCAACAAAAGAAAATGGGACCTCATCTAAATCAAAAACTTTGGTGCCTCAAATGTCTTTGTCATGTTAGTAAAAAATTAAAAAAAAATTAAAAAAACAAGCAAACAAACAAAAAAAAACTTCTATAAGGAAATTTTGGAAACCATATATTGGATTAATAGCCAATATATATAAAGAAACCCTTCAACTTAGGGAAAAAAAGGCAACCTAATTTAAAAATGAGCTAAAGTCTTGAACAGACATCTCTACAGAGAAAATGTACAAATAACCAGGAAGTGCATGAAAAGATGCTCAATATCATTAGCCACCAGGGAAATGCAAGTCAAGGGCACAATGAGATATCGTTCACAACCATTAGAATGGTTGCAAAAAAAAAAAAAAAAGGAAAGTAACAAGAGTTGAAGAGGATGTGGAGAAATAAGAACACTTATTCATTGCTGGTGGGAAACTAAAACGGTGCAACCACTGTGTAAGTCAGTTTGGTGGTTCCTTGGAAAGCTAAGTATAGAACTACCATAAGATGTGGAAATCCCACTACTAGATATATACTCCAAAGAATTGAAACAGGGACTCAAACAGATATTTGCACACTGATGTTCATAGCAGCATTACTCACAATTGCCAAAAGATGGAAGCAACCTAAGTGTCCATCAACTGCTGAATGGATAAATAAAATGCATATATACATACAATAGAATATTATTCTACCATAAAAAGGAATGAAGTACTGATTCATGTGACCACATAGATGTGCCTTGAAGACTTCATGTTCTGTAAAATAAGCCAGACACAGAAGGATATTGTATGATCTCACTGATTGAAACAATTAGGATAAGGAAACTCTTAATAAAAATCTGAATATAGGTTACCAGGGAACAAGACGGGGATAGGGAATGGGAAATTAAGTCCTAAAACATACAGGGTTCCTATTTGGAGTGATGGAAATGTTTTGGTAATGGATGGTGGTGATAGTAGCACAACATTGTGAATGCAATTAACAGCACTGAAATATTAGTTCTGAATATGATTAAAAGGGAAATATTAGGTTATATATATGATAACAGAATTTTTAAAATTGTTTTAAATCCATGGAACTACACTACACAGTGAACCCTAAGTTAAGCCATGAACTTTAATTAATAGTACAATTATTAAAATGTACTTTCAGCAATTATAACAAATGTTCCACACCAATATATTTCTTAAAGCTCTGGAAAACAGTTAAAGCATTTCAGTAACAGGAGGAGTGCTGAATCAATAAAAAGTTCCCTTGAAAACAGTAGGATCTCATAGCACACTTGTGGACCCTCCCCCATGTCCTCACCAGCTAGGTGTGAAGCTAGCCTTTGCTCACAGCAGAGTTAATAGGGCCCAGATCCAGAAGGAGAAGAGTAACCCTAGTGCACAGGATGAGGGCACCCATGTCTGGTGACAGCCTGAATGAATGAAATGGGACACTCATAACAGACTCATTGACCCAGAACTTGTCCTGCACAAATATTTTGCTCACAGAGCTCTCCTATGGAATATTGTGGGAGAACAGTCAAATCACAGCAGCCTGGGGCATAGTGTTTCTGTCTGGGGGACAGTGTGGTACCCAAGGCCATGATAAAATGTACTTTCCTAAGGATCAGTAACATTCCTAAGACATATGCACATTCCAGGACAAGATAATGGGGAGGACACTGTCTTTCCACCAAAGGTATTCTCTAAACTTATACTTAGAACTGCTAAGCTCTGAAGGAGAGCACAAATTTTGCAAAAACCATGTTGGCTTTGCATGAAGAACTAACAGGCCCAAAACATGATACAATAGAACTTTCAACAAATCTTTCTTGGAAAACTGCATTTCCAATCTTGACTTCCACTTAAATCGCTGATGGATCCATATATCAGCCACATCCTCTTTAGCAAATGGTTGTTCAGTTAAACCTCCATATGGAGCCCTGTCATCTGAAAGCTCAGAATGATCGCTGATAGAGTCATTTCTGGTCCTGGTCTCAGAGATTGTTACCTGGATAAGCTGAGAATTTTCAAAATCATAAATTTCTGGTTTGTTTGTGCTTAAGAATTTAAATCTCAACTTATCCTTTTCCTCATGTATTTTACTATAAACTGTAAGGAAAAACCAGGCTAGACTTTCCATACTTAGGTTGAAAATCATCTCAACTAAATATCCAAGTTCATTGCATTCAAGTTTTGCCTTCCATCCAACATCAGAACACAATTTTGCCAAGTACTCTACCACAAGGATCTCCTTTCCTCCAGTTTCCAATACAATATTGTTATCATTTCCTTCTAAAATACCTATGTCCATGTTTCTACTGGCATTCTCTTCAAAGTGATCTAGGCCTTTCGCTCAAGGACCTCAGAATTCTTCAATGCTTTATACACTACCAAATTCCAAAGCTGTTTACACATTTTTAAGGATGTGTAATAGCAGCACCCCACTTTCTGGAACCAAAATCTGTTTTAGTTTCTCAGCTACTAAAACAAATACCATACTGTAGCTTGGCTTAACTACAGGAATTTAAGGTTCTTGGTTTCAAATTCTAGAAGGCTTGCTTCATCCTTGGGTCTGTATCTTCCTGCAGGCCAGCAAACTTTTGGTTCCTTGGCTTTTCTGTCATATGACAATGCACATGTCAGCATCTTCTCCTTTCTTCTGGGTTCTCTTGACTTCCAGCTTCTGGCTGTCCCCATGGCATCTCTGTCTATCTGACTTAAACCCTGCTAATAAAGGACTGCAGTAATGCATATTAAAGCCCAGACTGATCCAGTTGGACTACATCTTAACTGAAGTAACATCTTGAAGAGCTCTTATTACAATGAGTCCACACCCACCAGAATACAGACCAGGACCAAGAAATGACCAAACTCTGATTGATGAAAGGGAGAGCCATTGAGTGTATAATTTGGATAGAAAGTACAAGGCTGGGACTGTATAACACAGTGAACCATGTGGTGGAAGATGGACTGTGACTAGCAGTGCAAATATAAGATTGTTCTCTCATGAACTATAGCAAATGCACAACACTAATACATAGTGTTAATAATAGGAGGTGTATGGAAAAAATGTACCAAATGTATGCTATGGACCATAATTAGTGGTAATAATCTGATCTATAAAAAATGTTCCACAACAATGTAAGGTGTTAGCGGAGGGGTGATGTATAGGAATTCTGCACATTATGCATGATTCTTTTGTAAGCTCACAACTTCTCTAATATAAATAAATAAATAAATTAATTAATTAAAAAGTGCCTACCAATCTAGGAATACTCACAACATTTCTCTGAAAATTATCCTCACTAGTGAGCTCTTTCCTAGGCTAAGTCTCTGATTTTAGTAGCAAATGAATCTGATAAATCAACACCATATAGATTGATCAAATAACATAAGATCAGCTGGCCCTTACTCCAACTTTTTCTACATCCACATGAGGGAAACCTCTTTCTCATGTCACTGATTTGGCTCTCTTCCACTAATGTATAATGAAACTATACTGTACTTCTTTCTCTAAAGACCCAAATTCCCATAGACTGTAAATTTCTGCAGTCAAGGGCAATGTATATTTATTTACCATCTATCCACATCTCCTAGAACACTATTTGGTTGAAACAGTTGAAAATCTGTTATCATTAGGAGCCAAGTAGACCAATATATACTGATTATTCTATAGTTTAACATATAAATGTTGTCATATTTGACTGCTTTATAAAACTATGAAGTGCATTGTGACTTTCTTTTGTATAACTGCTTTTCAATGCTTGTGTCTAAGTTGGCCTAGCTTCTAAGTTGGTCTAAGTTGCTCTTGCTCTATTTTCAACAATAATTTCTCAAGGTAAAAACTATATCCAACCAGCCCAACATTTTTCTCAAGACATATGCAGAAAAATAGAAATTGCATTGTAACCTCCATTCTTAAAGAGCACAGAGACTGCATGTTGCAACATCCTGATATCCCCTGAGGCACCAATCTAAGAAGTTGACCTATACTCATTCATTAAAAGAATGACAGATATGCAGACCACTATCAAAGTATTCCTAACAAAGAAGATAGTAAAATGTATAATGATCTATGTTTATCTTTACTGAAGATATACAGTTTTGCAATGTATAGGGAAAAAAAGGCAATGTAATATTTGAGACTGAAAGTAATGGTTGTTAGAATTCTACAGAAGGCCAAGTGTGCATGCACAGAAATCACTACCAGTGATTACAAGTCTCGTTAGCTCACAAAATGCCTTTGTCAAGATTCAACATCAAAATCTGTGAAAAATACCAGACTACAAGGCTTAAGGTTTTTTAAATATATTTGAGTATTTTAATACTTCTTTCATTATTACATGACAACATTTGTTATAAAAATATAAAAATTACAGATAATGAAGATATGTGTACAAAGAGAATACTTATATTCCCTCAAGTGAGAAATATCACTAATAACATTTTGGCTTATATACATACATTACTTAAAAATAGGTCAAATTTTAAATCTTGTTTTTTTACCTCCTTTTTCACTTTTTTATCTTCAGCAACTCTCCATGTCACTAAACATTCTACAATGTATATAACATAATGGGACTGAGTAAGAATGAGTAAGTGACCACAGATCCTAAAGATGATTGCTAAGTTTAACCATAACCAAGGAGTTCATATAAAAAAGCAGAACACATTTTTAAAAAATAAGATGCAAAGAGATACTGAAGTATGAAGTTATGAAGTGCACCAAGTAGAGGACAAGACAGATTGAAAATAGTAGTATGGCTATAAGGAAAAATAAACTTATTTACACCATTTTTTAAAATGTGTGAAAGCTATTTTGGGCTCTGTTTGGAAACTGTCAGGTAAGGATAAATATAATCTTGTATATCTATACTCTTTTATATAATAATACCTTTTTCTTTTTTCAGGGAAGAATTTTACCAGTTCCTCAGTGGGAATAAAACAGACACTACATGGATGATGGAAGTCAGTGGATACTCAAATAATGTATGATAAAAAAATAGACAGTTCTTCATGATTACTGCTATGGACATTTAAAAGTCACTTGGAAATGTGTTGCGGTCAATACAATCAAGCCATTTAAATGATTTTTCTGCAGCTCTTCACCCGACCAAACACCCTCCACATTGCCATCTTCGTTTCTCTGTTTCTGAATGCATAGATGACTGGATTTAGAAAGGGAGTTAAAACTGCATCAAATAGGGCTAGAAATTTATCCAAATGTTTAAGGAGATGGCCAGATATAGAAAAAAATCAGTGGACCAAAGGACAAAATCACCATGGAAATATGAGCTGACAGAGTGGAAAGAGCTTTGAATGAAACACCGGAGGAGTGTTTTTGAAGTCTGGACAAGATGAAGATGTAAGAGAGAGGGAGCGAAATGAAAGCTCCCAAGGAAATGAACCCACAATTAATAGTGACCATGAATTCCAGTCCATAAGTTTCTGTGCAAGCAAGTTTGATGAAGCGAGGTATGTCACAGTAAAAGCTGTCTAACACACTGGGGCCACAGAAGGGCAAGTTTACAACAAAAGCCAGCTGGGCCAATGAGTGCATAAGACCAGTGGTCCAGGCAACCACATAAATGAAAATGCACCTTTGTGGGCTCATGATGGTCTGCTAGTGGAGAGGCTTAGGACATATATCTGCCAAAGGCCATGGCTATGAGCAGCACCATCTCAGTGCCTCCAACTGCATGGCTAAAGAAGATCTAAGCTAAACCACCTCCAAAGGAGATGACTTTCTTCCTCTTGAAAAGACCACAGATCATCTTGGGCCCTGCAATGGAACAAAATGGCAGGTCCACAATGGAAAGGTTGGCAAGCAGAAAGTACATGGGGGAGTATAAGTAAGGGTCAGAGGACACAGTGACCACTATGAGGAGGTTTCCCATCATACTGGACATATAAAGAAGACAGGAAAATCAAAAGAGAAGAAGCTGGATCTCCCAAGAATTGGAGAGGCCCAGGAACACAAACTCAGACACCACGGAATGGTTGGCCATTCATTGCTCTTTGGCAGATTCATTCTCATGTTACCTAAAGAAAAAGTGAGAAAATTTAAATTAGTAGTACCATATTAATATCTTCTATGGAAAAATATCTAAAGTATGGTAATCAAATACCACCTGATCATTTCATTAAAAACTCAAATTACCTTTTGCCACTAATGCTTTGGTTATGTAAGACCTAAGTGAGTTGTGTTGGGGTTTTGCTAACATAATGAATGGTGAATGGTCTAAAGGACAGGTACACATGCATAATTGGCATTTGATGTTAAATTGATATACCAGTATGATCCATGTTAGTTATCCTTCTCCTAGAGGAGTAACTACCAATCACATATACTAGACAGACCAAGAAGACTATTCTTATTGTAAAAAGATTTGCAAGAGAAGCAGATGTGGCTCGAACTGTTGGGCACCTGCCTACCACATGGGAGGTCCCACGGTTTGGTCCCGGTGCCTCCTTAAGAAGACAAGCAGACGCTGCACCTGCCACAATGAGCATATGCCACAAGCCAGCAGATATGGCTGAAAGCATTGGACATTCACCTCTCATGTGGGAGGTCCCAGGTTCAGTTTCCAGTGCCTCCTGGAGAAGGCAAGCAAACAATGAGCTGACAGACAAGAGAACCCTTGGGAGGGGGAGGTATAAATAAAAAAATAAATAATTTAAAAAAAATTGTAAGATTCTGTGGCTTTGCTTTTGTTGCTTCAGCCAGAAATTATCTTTCTCTAATTTATACTTCTGAAAACATTATTCATTCTTTAATGACCAGTTCAAATGGCACTTCTTCAGTCAAGCCAATACATACATAATCCAACCATACATTCATTTTTATTCATTTTTATTTATTATCTTTCAAATTATGTGCAAGAAACTTATCTAAACACTGCATACACTGTCAAGAACAAACTGGAAAAAAATTCCTCTCTTCATGGATTCACATTCTGTCAGAGAAAGACACACAATTAAACAATAAAGAAGGTAGATTGTGTGCCTGGTGTTGAATTTACCATGGAGATATAAAGCAAGGAAAAGGGATAGAGCAGTATGAAGAATGCTGTGATAAATTGGGGTGGACATGAAAGTTCTCATTGATTGGTTGACTTTGATCACAAATTTAAAAAAGTGAAGACATTTGGAGGCAGAGAAACAACTGAAGTAAAAGCCCTGAGGTGTGAGCACACTGGCATGTTCAAAGAGTTATAAGAAGGCCAGACATGCTGAACCTGAGAAGTAGGGGGAGAGTGAGGGCATGAAGTCTGAGAGGAAGCAGGGACCCAGATCCTATAGAGTCTTGACGGCCATTGTAAGCTCATTTAAAAATGAAAAAAAAAAAAAGATTTAAAGAGAGAGTACTGAGACAATAAGTAACTGGAGAGTTTGAAAAGAAAATCTGGCCACATTGTTAAAGAATGACTTAGGCTGTTACCTTGTGAATACACTTCAGAATCTCAAGGAAAAAATCATCCAGATTGGTTAGAAGGTATTGAAAAAATCTAAGCAAGAGACAATGGTGGCTTAGATCAGAATAGGAGAAGTAGAGATGGTGAAATGTAATCAGATGCTAGGTACACCGATATGAAACGTAGTGAAATTTCCAGGAATATAGATGATCCTGAGTTTTTGGAGGTTGTGAAATTCCACAACTCATTGCAGAAGTTTTCATATAAAAATAAACAAAAAAGTCTCCAAAACTACAAAATTAAGAAAGTATACATTTAGTTACCAAACCTAATAAGGATTCTAGAATAAGGAAGCATCTGATGCTTTAGGAAAGGAGCCTGAAGCAAATAAAAATAAGTATTCCCTTACAAAGCAAGGAGAAATCTACAGAATACAATACCACAAGTAGTTGTATAGGCTGAAATGTTTTATAATCCAGAAGGAATTTTTAAGTAAAATAACAAAATTACCCCTATTTTCTATTCCAGATTCTAAATCAAAGTTTGTTAGTCATTTCATTTTTTTAAAGAATGACTTGGACTTTGAGGCCTATTACACTGAGCTCTTTAAGCTTGTTTCCTTAGTAAGATTTTTTTCTGAAACCAGAAAAGCAAGAATATGCTTTGCCTTTGGTCACGTTAATGTCACATTTTCAGTGTTTTTCAAAAGCTAGCTCATAGCACCCCCTATACAATGTAACCAAATAATAAAACCCAAAAGACATCCAAGACTGAAAATAAAGAGTAAAATATTAGAACAATAGAAAGATTAGTTTCTTCCTCTATCCAGAAAAGTCTCAAGTTAGTTATAATCAGGGCTGCATGAATCTAGAATACAAAATTGCATTGGTCACTTTACCAAGGGCAAACCAGTTTACAAAGATTCAGATATAGTTCATAATGAATACATTAGCCATTTAGAAGACAATGAATGATAGATGATATAGGGAAATTGTGCTCTTATTGTGTTACAAGCATTTACCCTGCCAAGGAAAACATCTAGAACTGTGACAGGAATCTGTGAGTGCTCAACCTAAGAGTCCAAAGATTATTTGCATCCTAGTGTCAGTTGTGTCTGTATTTAAGAAATTTACTCTGCCTCTCTGAAAAAAAAAGTAGAGCAGCTAATCCTCCCTAGCATCTCTTTATAGGTATAGAGCCAAGGTGAATTAAACAGAGGGAAATATTCTGCTCTCTGAAAATAAGGATCTAATATTTGCCAATACTGTAATAGAACAGCTCTGCTGATTATTAAAACCTACTAATGATGAGAGACTAAAAAGGAAATTACATATGTTAAACAATTCCACTCATGGCAGATAGATAAAGCGTTCACAAATAAAGGTTTGTGTCAGAGTGGCGGGGAAGGGGGGAAGCATTTGAAGCAATATCCATATGAGTCTTAAATGCTAGAGTTAAAAAATACATAAAGATGGGTAAAAGTGCATACATAAAAGAGTTTTTACAAAATAACAACAGAAATAAACCAGAAGGATGGAAACAGAATAGCAGTTATGTACAGCAGAGAAAGCGTAGAAAGACTGAGAGTTATATAGAGAGGTTTTTTTTGTTTGTTTATTTTTTGTTTTATTATTATTATTATTGGAATAATGAAAATACTCTAACAATGAATGAAGTGATAAATGCACAATTATGTGATTATACCAAATAACATTGATTGTACACTTTAGATGGATTTATGTTTTATTAATATATATCAAAAAAATGATTTGTTTAAAAAAAACAAAGAGCCCTGATACTTCATGAACACTCTCCAAAACCTGAAGGAACATATGCTTCAGTCTAAAATTTAAGAGAAAATAGCACCTCAGGGCTAATAAATGAGATGAAAGCAAAGGAAAAGTAATTATAAAGACCTATATTATCTGCTGAATAAACAAATCAGTAGGAACATTTCATTCCCAGTTAGATTTAAAGGAATATCCTTTCTTTTAACTATTGCTGGTCCTTGTTTGTGACATAAACTATTAAACATCTGCACTTTTAAAAATACTAATATAGAAGTAACCATAACCAATTTCACTTAAATATGATCAAAAATTTATCTTATTAAAAAACAGAAAGCAAACAGAAATGAAAAATCCATTTTACTAAGTTGTTTACAAATTCCAGTTCTTCCCATTTTGTTCTATATGCTGGCTCATTTTCACTGGTTTCATAGTTGACTACTGAGAAAAGAGAAATTCTATTAAATAGCCCCAAAAAGTTATTTTAAAAGAAAAAAAATGGTAGAAAAGGCAGTAATAAAGTCTACTTACTTATTTGGCTAAATAATTTAGCTGGATGGGGATCTATCACATGAAATGAAAGTCATTGTATTGTAAAACAAGTCAACCATGAGTTATGATGAATAGGTTCCTCAGGTTCAGGATCTCATTCTCAGATTGAATTTAAGAACTATTTTGCAGAAGTATATTTGTAATGATCAGAAGTGGGGAGAAGAGACAGAAGTCATCCTTCAGTGGAAGACCAAGTCCCCACTGTGCACATCTTTTTTGTTGTTGTTTTTCTGTTTGTCCTTTTTATTTTTTGCTTTTTTTATTTTGTTTGTTTTGTGCACATCTTTTTTTTAAATTTTTGAAGTATATCATTCATACATGAACATACATAAACTATAAGTGTTCAGTATACATCATGACCTTACAAAACAAACATGCATAACATCATACAGGGCTCCCACACATCACCCCCACAAACATCCTGCATTGTTGTGAAGCATTTGTTAACAAATCATGAAAGAGCATCCTCAAAATATTACTACTAACTATAGTCTGAATCTTCCTCCCCTATACATTCTTTAAGGATTTATTTATTTATTATTTACTTTTATCCATTTTTAAATGCACCCCTTGCCCCCATTTTTGCTTTTTCCGTGTTCATTACCTGGGCAACTCTCTGTGTCTGTTTCCTGCACCCTCTTCTCATCCTTCTCCTCCTGTCATCACTGGGATTAAATCCTCGGAACCTCTGATGTGGGAGAGAGGTGTCCTAATGCCACCTGCGCCACCTTAGTTCCTGGTTTTTCGGTGTGTCTTCCCTTGGCTCTGTCTTGTGTCACTTTCCTGGTATGTCATCATCGTGCTGTGTGGCTCGCAGGGCCTGGTGGCTCACCCACTAGTGGGGCCTGGAGGTGTAACTGCACATAGGGCCTGGAGGCTTACCCGCTCACAGGGTCTGGCGGTGCACCCGCGCACGTGCATGGCCTGGTGGCTCACCAGTGGGCCGGGTCTGATGGCTCACCCTCATTGGGGCCTGGTGGCTCACCCGAGGATGGGGCCTGATGGCTCACCTGCTCGCAGGGCCTGAGACTCACCTGTGCACGGGGCCTGGCGGCTCACCCACACATGGGACCTGGTGGTCCACATACCTTCTATATTTTCCTTTTTTTCATTTTTACTGGGAGGTCCCAGGGATCGAACCCCGGTCTCTCCATATGGGAGACAGACGCCCCACCACCCAAGTCACATCCGCCCTCCTGCTATATCTCTTAAGGCTGACCAAAGATACCCAAAGTTACAGTCTTTTCCCATAGAGGATGGACACATAATAAATCAGGTTTAGTTTATCACCAACATTCTAAAAACCAGACCTAGGGAGAAAAACTAGGTCTGGGGACACATGCATGGTTTCTAATAAATTGAATGTTTAGCCTACCCTGATTATCACAAAATCAAGGCAGGGAGAATATTTGCAGTTCTGTACATCTTTAGTGTAGCATTTACTACAATGCAGGGAAATTATGTGCTTTTTAAGTCTTTCCAATTAAACCAATGGCTCTCAACCGAGGGTGTTTTACAGCTCTAGGGGACATTTGGCAATGTCTGGAGACATTTTAGCTTGTCACAACTGTTTGGAGCAGGTGGCTACTGGCATCTAGTGAGTGAGGCCAGGGATGGGGTTAAACATCCTACAATGCATGGATAGCAATCCACAACCAAGAATTGCCTGGCCTCAAATGTCAATAATGCCAAGGATGAGAAGCCCTACATTAAGTTTTGAACAACTCTGAGGCAAAGTTGTCTGTATCACTTAATCTCCAGATTACCCAGCACCATTCCCATCACATGGTGTGCATGTAATTAGTGTTCATTAGGGAAATGAATAAGTGGTTGCATGAGGAGATGGTAGATGAATGGATGGAGGGAGAGAAAGATAATTAACAAATGGACAGATGAGTAAATGAATGATAGAAGACCCATTAAAAAGGAAATTTAAAAAGTCTATTAGATTGCAAGTTCCTTGAAAGCTAGAACCTTGATATGGGCTTTATTCATTTAACACATTCTTGACCATTACCCTCAAGACAATCCTTGCCCCAAGGAGCTTGGAGCTCAGCAGGGAGACACACATGCAAACAAAGCATTTTTATCCAATCAGGATGAGAGCTCCACTAGAGGCATGTTTAATGAAATGGGAACATAGATGAAAAAGCTCCTAAATCAGCCTGGGGGAATCTGGGAAAACTTCCCAGAGAAAATATCTTTTGAGTGGAGACTTAAGAATTTAAGAGAGGATTGTGGTGGGGAGGTAGGAGGCACTGGGAAGACATTCTACAGGGAATTAGCAGCATGCAGCCTTAGATAGTTTGATTTATTTGAGACACCATAGTCATTTAGCCCTAAGGGAATATTAAAGACAGGTTAGAGAGTGTCAGGAGAAGAGCTTTTTAAAAATATCATGCCCACCGCAGGGCAATTGAATCAAAATCTATGGGAGACAGGCCAAGAGACTCAGTATTTTTCTAAAACTCCCGATGCAGCTACTGTTGAAAACTACTGCTCTCCTCTATGCTCTTCTTTGTACCCCCATAGCATCCTTTGCATGCCGCTATCACTCACTTACCTACTGACAATGGAATGATCTGTTTCTTTCTCCATCTCCTAAAGAATGGAAGCTCCTCAAGGGCAGGATGTTGCTTTATTTTTCTCTTTATCAAACTGATTGAAAATGAAACAAGGAGGATAAACATAGGCAAAAGGTAAAATATGAAAAAAAATAGTTTAAAAAATAGAAATTTGGGAAATGATTAAGAAAGGAGCATAAATCATAATGGAAAAATATCCCTAAAATTGTGAATTTTAAACAGAAGATATTAAAAATGAGGTTTAAAATAGGCAAGTAAGTAAATTTTAACAATGCCTTCTGGGTTAAAGCTGCTTCCCATGAGGGACTATCCCCTTGATAGCAGACCACTTGGGCTCTCCCAGAGTTTCCTCAAAGGCTGTTCATGCCCATGGCCCACTCCTCCCTTTCAAGTACCTATGAAGACAGAGAGTATGTACTTGATGAAAAAGGCCTTTAATCAGTCAGCACAGGGGTAAAATATCCTTAACCCCCAGAGTGGTCTGAAATCAGCAAACTAAATATGGAGTAGTGTCAAGGAATGTGATCATCTGTTTCATTTCAACTAAAAAAAACTATATCTGCTGTACTAGAATTAATAACATCTTAATTTTTAAAATAAACAAATGGTTCTTTGAAAACTCAATATCCAGTTTAAAGTATCAAAGAAAGATTTGATGTTAGCAAATATCATCAACTGATATCTTTAATTTTTTAAATAAATTTTAATTGCTCAGAGTACACATGAATCTATTCTCATTTTAAAATAGAATATCACACACAAAAAAATTCAAAAACACTTTGATCATAACTCATAGAATAGGGCCCTTCACTATGGGTAACCATCATGTGATGTGTATTTTTCTAGACTTTTTTATGCTTTTACAATTATATTTTCTTATTTATGTAAATGCATATAGCTCTAGTTTATTTCTTCTCATTGTTTTACTGATATTGCAGAGTATCAGTCAAGATCTAGATGGGAAAATATGTCACACTCAAATGGATGTCTGAAGAGACTTTAATGCAGGATCTATATACAAGAATTTGGAAAGGATTATAAGAAACAACAAGAGAAAGTGTAGCCAGATTTTGTCTAAGTCCTTGGCTAAACTGCAAAAAATGAATTTCAAGAGCATGACACACTGATTAGGCCAGTAATTTATTAAGGGAGGGAAGGAAGAGAAATGGAAGAAAATACCAGATCATGGGACCCAGGTAGAGAGGAAAGAGCTGAAGAGTGATAAAGTGAGCTGATTTACAATTGCCCATTATAGGTTATAAATGCCCAGGTTTTCCTTGCATGGCCATCATGGCAGGGGAAAAACGGCGAGAGCTGGGTGAGGAAAGCAGGAACTGGGGCAAAGGCAAGAAGAAGACTGATTTGGCTTCCTGCTTGATTCTTAAATCATTAAATATTCTGTCCCTGTTCTAATGACATGGGGAGAGTCCCAGCTGTTTGCTGTTTTGATTGATTATCCCACCCAATAATCCCCCAGGAGGGCCCAATGATAAATCCCCTGGAGAATATCCGGGGCTTTTCCTGGCTTTCAGAGGAAATCTCATTCCAAATGGGAGAATCTTGTGACAGTCTTCCAGGAGCCATCTTGGGGGTCTTGATGTCCACGTGGACGTTTTGCCAGGTTCCAGATTCATCTATTGATTCCCTATCTACACTGCTTCATTCCCCCTTCAGAGAGTTTACACCTTTATGCTTAAAGGGATGCTGAAGGGAGATGGTCATTCTTCTGTAATTACTTCCTGCTGGATAAGGGCAGTAGGCCCTACCTGACAAGGTATAAAACCCTCTGGCTGTTTTATCTCGGTTGGAGGAAAATAGAACTGGCATCCTGGGTGAAGCTGGATGAAGGCTCCATATGGTTAACAAAATATTAATTCTGGAAGAAATAAGCTTAATTAGAACTATGAGAATATATGGTCCCACTAAGAAAATACTGGACCACAAAAGTAGAAAAGGCCAGGTGCCTGCAAAGGCTGCATCTTCCCAAAGTTGATGGGAAACAATAGTCTTCCTTCAGTTATTTTATGTTGTTGATTAATTCTAGGGAGAGATTGCGATAGACAACGGGGTTAGGTATAAATTGTCAACCCCAGTTCCTATGGTAAAGGAGAGGAATGAGAAGAGGCACTACCCTTTTAGTTATTGTATAGAAAGAAACTACAGGAAATGAAAACAGACAAAGTTTCTTAAGTGGTGTCTGGTTTGCCTTCCCCCAAGCAATAGGCATTTGGGCTAGAGTTAGAGGGAACAGCTGGCTTTTACAAAGACACTACTTAGCTTTGTCTGTTGAAGAGGTATTTCAGGCCATCCAATGACTGGCACTCATATGTCCTGTCAGATGCTTTTGGTGAACTGGCTTCACCAAAAGTGGGCAACTGGCTTCACTCAGGATAAGTGTACCAAGCTGGAAATTCATTTAAGTTTAATAACTGTGGGAGTGATCAGAACTACAGAGTAAAGTTCCTTTCATTTTGGCTCTAATTGAGAGTGAGGCTTGTTTTCTTGCCGGGTTTTGATCAGAACCTGGTTTCCAGGTCCTTGGTGAGGAAAGGTTGTCCATGGACCATCTCAAAAGGGCTAAGCTGAAGTGCATCCCAGTCACCTCATCTGCTGTTTCCCTTCTGCTGGGAAACACTTAGCCCTCACAGGATGGCATGTGGGTTTGCTAGTCTTCCCCAGGGTATGAGTGGGGCAAGTTCTGGAATAAGGGCAGGGTTAAGCATGTCTTTCACCTGGTATGGGGTGAAGACTGAAAAGTCACCCCCAAGTTAATTTGGTGACTTTTTTAATTAAAACTGGCAGCTTTTTGCAGTGGCAGTATCGTAGCCAATGAGGTTTATCCGAGGCACGATTATTGCTAATTGAAAACTTTTCCCAAGTGCCAACCGGCAACACAACTGGAAAAAGACCTTGAATAAAAGGGGGAAA
>JAKSZT010054059.1:1698476-1714681 GCA_026826555.1 Tolypeutes matacus | reverse complement strand
CACACAGGGAATACTAGAGACTCCCACATACCCAACCTCCCTCCCCCTTCCCCACCCCATAGTAAAACCATTTTTTTATGGATGTTAGCATTGTTATAACTGTTATACAGATGGTGAAATATAGCAACTGAACATTGTCAATGGTTTACAGTATAGTTTACAATTTAGACGATACAGTTTAATAATTTTTGATGATATTTACCATGTCCTGTGTCCATTACCGTAAGGTAATGAAAAACATTTCCCATGACCACTAAATACCCCATTTGATCATTTCTGTTCCTTCCTCCCCATCCCCCTGGGGTATATGACACTCCCCTGTCTTGACTCATGGAATGACAAGATTCATAGTTACATGCCCTAGGTATTCTAACCTGCCCATCCTAATTTACCCATCTGTCAACCCTGCACCACCAAACTCAGTAGTATCACTACCCATCTGTCCGATCCTTCAATGTGCAACTATACTCTATCACTTTACCATAGATTATGTCCATGTGGGTGATGGCTTACAACCTACTCTTCTCTTTCTCTCCCTTGTTAACGTATATTTCAGACAATGGTTCTCAGAGACTGCTCACTTTCCTCAATTCAAATCAGTGAGAGGGAAGCGGCTGTGGCTCAATCAGTAGGGCTCCCGTTTACCATATGGGAGGCCCTGGGTTCAGTTCCCGGGGCCTCCTGGTGAAGGCAAGCCCGCCCGCACGGCGTGGTTAGCTGACCCAGCGAGCACAAGCAGCAAGGGGGGGATAAATGAATAAATAAATAAAATCTTAAAAAAAAAAAAAAAAAAAAAACAAATCAGTGAGATCATATACTGTTCATCCTTCAATGCCTGGCTTGCTTCACTCAACATAAGGTCTTCAAGATTCATCCAAGTTATTCCATGTGTTAGCACTTTATTCCTTCTTACAGCTGAGTAATATTCCATTGTATGTATGTACTACATTTGCTTATCCATTCATCCGTTGATGGGCACCGGGGCTGATTCCAATTTTTGGCAATTGTGAACAATGCCACTATGAATGTTGGTGTGCATATATCTGTTCGTGTCTTTGCTTTCAGTTCTTCTGGATATATACCCAGCAGTGGAATCATTGGATTATACAGAAAATCTATTGTTAGTTTTCTGAGGAACCGCCAAACTGTCCTCCACAGTGGCTGGACCATTCCACAATCCCACCAGCAGTGGATGAGCATTCCTATTCCTCCACATCCTCTCCAACACTTAGAGTCTGCTGGTTTTTTAATAGCTGCCGTTCTGATAGGTGTAAGATGGTATCTCATTGTAATTTTGATTTGCATTTCCCTAATAACTAGCGATGTAAAGCATTTTTTCATGTGCTTTTTAACTATTTGTATTTCTTCCTTGGAGAAGTCTCTTTTCAGGTCACTTGCCCATTTTTTAAATGGGTTGTTTTTCTTTTTATTTTCAAGGTGTTGAACTTCTTTATATATGCAGAATATTAGGCTCTTATCAGATATATGGTTGCCAAGTCTTTTCTCCCATTGGGTAGGCTGCTTTTTTATTTTCTTAATAACCTCCTTTGAGGTTCAGAAGTTTTTAATTTTGAGGAGATCCCATTTATCTATTTTTTCTCTTGCTGTTTGTGCTTTGGCTGTGAAGTTCATGAAACTATTTCCTATTACAAGGTCCTGTAGATGCTTCCCTACATTATCTTCCAAGGTCTTTATAGTTTTGGCTCTTATATTTAGATCTTTGATCCATCTTGAGTTGATTTTTGTATAAGGTTTGAGATGGTATTCTTCTCTCATTCTTTTGGATATGGATATCCAGTTCTCCAAGAACCACTTGTTAAAGAGGCCATTCTCTCCCAACTGAGTGGGCTTGGTGGCCTTGTCAAATATCAGATGACTGTATATGCAAGGATGTGTATCAGAACTCTCAATCCGGTTCCATTGGTCAGTAGATCTATCCTTGTGCCAATACCATGCAGTTTTGATCAATGTAGCATTGTAGTATGTTTTAAATTCAGGTAAAATGATACCTCCCACTTCGTTTTTCTTGTTCAAAATGTCTTTGGCAATTCGGGGCCTCTTACCTTACCAAACATATTTTGTAGTTAGTTTTTCCAGGTCCTTAAAAGATATAGCGTTGATTTTTATTAGGATTGCATTAAATCTGTAGATTAGTTTGGGTAGGATAGACATCTTGATGATGTTTAGTCTTCCTATCCATGAACAGAGAATATTTTTCCATTTATTTAAGTCTTCTTTGATTTCCTTTAACAGTGTTGTGTAGTTTTCTTCATGTAAGTCCTTTACATCTTTAGTTAAATTTATTCCTAGGTATTTGATTCTTTTAGTTACTATTGTAAATGGTTTTTTTTTTTTTTTTATTTCCTCCTCAGATTGCTCATTATTGGTTTATAGAAATGCTACTGATTTTTGAGCATTACTGAAATCCTTTATAAATTCTAGAAGCCTTGTTGTAGATTTCTCAGGGCTTTCTATGTATAGGATCATGTTGTCCGCAAACAATGAAATTTTTACTTCTTCTTTTCCCATCTGGATGCCTTTTATATCCTTTTCTTACCTCAGTCCTCGAGCAAGTACTTCTAAGACAATGTTAAATCGGAGTGGTGATAGTGGGCATCCTTGTCTTGTACCCAATCTCAGAGGGAAGCCTTTCAGGATTTCACCATTGAGGATGATGTTAGCTTTGGGTTTTTCATATATGCCCTTTATCATATTTAGAGAGTTTCCTTCTATTCCTATCTTTTGCAGTGTTTTTATCAGGAAAGCGTGCTGTATTTTATCAAATGCTTTTTCTGCATCTATAGAGATCATCATGTGATTTTCTTTCTTTCAATCTGTTTATGTGGTGTATTACATTGATTGATTTTCTTATATTGAACCATCTTTTCATACCTTGGATGAAACCCACTTGGTCATGGTGTATAATCCTTTTGATATGTTGTTGAATGCAATTAGCAAGTATTTTGTTGAAGATTTTAGCATCTAGGTTCCTTAGAGAAATTGGTCTGTAATTTTCCTTTCTATTGGTATCTTTGTTTGGTTTTGGTATTAGGGTATTAGGTATTTGGTATTAGCGTAATGTTGGCATCGTTGAATGAGTTAGGCAATATTCTCTCTATTTTTTGGAAGAGCTTAAGCAGAATTGGTGTTAGCTCTTTCCGGAATGTTTGGTACAATTAAGCTGTGATGCCATCTGGTCCTGGGCTCTTCTTAGTTGGGAAGTTTTTGAAGACTGAGTCTATCTCTTGGACTGATGATTTCATCAGTTTCTTCTTTCATCAATGTAGGCTGTTTGTGCATTTCTAAAAACTTGTCCATTTCCTCTAAATTATCATTCTTGTTGCCATATAATTTTTCAAAGTGTCCTCTTAAAGTACTCTTTATTTCTGTGGGGTCAGTGGTGATATCCTCTTGCTCATTCCTTATTTTGTGTATTTACATTTGTTCTCTCTTTTTCTTTGTTAGTCTGGCTAAGGGTTTGTCAATTTTATTGATATTCTCGGAAAACCAGCTTTTGTTTTTGTTTATTTTTTCTAGTGCTTTCTTATTCTCTATTTCATTTAGTTCTGCTCTAATCTTTGTTATTTCCTTCTTTCTATTTCCTTTAGCTTTAGTTTGTTGTTGTTTTTTCAATTCCTCCAAGTATGCAGATAGGTCTTCAATTCTAGCTCTTTCTTCTTTTTTAATATATGTATTTATGGCTATGAACTTCCCTCTCAGGACAGCCTTGGCTGCATCCCATAGGTTTTGATATGTTGTGTTGTCATTTTTATTAGTTTCAAGGTAGTTACTGATTTCTTTTGAGATTTCATGCATGACCCACTGTTTGTCTAAGAGTGTCTTGTTTAACTTCCATGTCCTTGTTCCTAACCTGTCTCTCTGGCCCTGGGTGATTTCAAATTTCATTCCATTGTGATCAGAGAAATTACTTTGTATAATATCAATTTTTCTGAATGCATTGAGAGTTGTTCTGTGGCCTAACATGTGGTCTATCTTGGAGTATGATCCATGTGCTCTTGAGAAGAATGTAAATCCTGCTGTATTTGGGTGTATTGTTCTGTATATGTCCATTAAGTCCAGGTCCTCTAATGTATTGCTGAGAGCCTTTGTTTCTTTTGATTCTCTGTCTAGATGTTCTGTCTAATGATGATAATGGTATATTAAAATCCCCCGATATAATTGTAGAAGCATTTATTTCTCCACTTATTTTTTCCAGAGTTTGCCTCACATATTTTGAAGCACCCTGATTAGGTGTGCAAATGTTTATGATTGTTCTCTTTTCTTGAGAGATTACACCTTTTACTAATATATAATGTCGATCTTTGTCTCTTACAATAGTTTTGTATTTAAGTCTATTTTTTCTGATAGAATAGCTACTCCTGCCCTTTTTTGGCAATTGTTAGTTTGTAAAATGGTTTCCCAGCCGTTCTCTTTCAGCCTTCTTGAATCCCTGGGTCGAAGGTGGGTTTCCTGTAGACAGCATATAGACGGATCATATTTTCTTATCCATTCTGCCAATCTGTGTCTCTTGAGTGGTGAATTTAATCCATTAACATTCAGTGTTAATACTTGCAACAAATTTCTTACTTCGGCCATATTTTCTTTAGGTTAATGTATATCATATGTTGTTTTGTTTCTGTTTTTGTCTTTTTAATTGTTTTTAAACTCTCCTCCAACTTTCTCTCCCTGATTCTTCCTTTCAACTTGTAGAACTTCCTTTAGTATTTCTTGAAGTGCCGGTTTCTTCTTGAATACTCTCTTAATTTCTGTTTTTCTGTGAGTATTTTGAACTCTCCATCATTTTTGAATGACAGTTTTGCTGGATAGAGAATTCGTGGCTGGAAGTTTTTTCTTTTAGTACTTTGATTATGTCTTCTTTCCTCCATGGTTTTGGATGAGAAATCAGCATTTAATCTTATTGTGTTTCCCTTGTATGTGATGGTTCTCTTTTCTCTTGCTGCCTTGACTATTTTCTCTTTCTCTTGAGCATTGGACATTTTGACAAGTATATGTCTTGGAGTTGGCCGGTTGGGATTTACACTGTTTGAGGTGCGCTGTGCTTCCTGGATCTGCACATCCATCTTTCTCAATAGGGTTGGGATGTTTTCAGCCATTATTTCCTTCAACACTCCTTCTGTTCCCTTTCCCTTCTCTTCTCCTTCTGGGATGCCCATAATGCATATGTTTGTGCATTTTGTGTTGTCAGTTAAATCCCTGAGTCCCTGCTGGATTTTTTCTATTTTTTTGTCTATCTGTTCTATATCTGTTTGATTTCAGATGTATTGTCTTCCACATCACTAATTCTTTCTTCTGCCTGTTCAAATCTGTTGTTATGTGAATACAGCATTTTTTTGATTCCTTGTATTTTGCCATTGATCAACATCATATCTGTTATCTTGTTGTGTATGTTTACAATTTCTTCAGTATGTTATCCCATTGTCTTCTTAATATTCTTAATCTCTTCCTTCACTTCATGAAGTTGGTCCATGATATTTGTTTGGAAATCTTTGATTAGTTGTTCGATGTTCTGCATCTCTTTCTGGTTTTTTAGTTTGTTCATTGGACTGGTCCATGTCTTCCTGTTTCTCAGTGTGGTTTGTAATTTTTTTGTTACCTTCTAGTCATCATTTTATCTTGATGCATTTATTTAGTTGATTAGCTTCTCTCTCTGCTACAGCGTTTTATTTAGCCGGTGGTTCTGTGTGAGTGTTAAGTTTTCTCTTTGACACTTTTTCTTCTTATTTTATTTCCTTGCTTCTTTATATGTTCCCTTGAAGGCAAGAGATTAGGGCCAGAGGAATCAAAAGGGAGAAGGATAATAGTAATATTGATAAAAGTTAGAAGAAGGGCCAAATAAGACTTAGTGAAATGAATATTTAACTCATGTAGGCGATGTAGAGTAATAGGAAAAAAGGTGGCGTACCTACAATGGACTGGGAAACCAAATAGAGAAATATATATATATAATGATTTAGAAGACTAGAATGATGAGGAGGGAGAGAAAGAGTAAAGAAAGGGCTAAAAGGAAAAAGTTAATATTAATTTTAAAAAAGAAGAAAACAAAATAGATAGAATAGAAATTGACACCCTTAAGTTGTGGGCTAATGAAAAAACGTGGTGTCTAAGAACCACAACAGAAAGCAGAAGGCAGAAAGATGAAGGAAGGATACGAGATAGATTGGAATACCAAAATCAATTTAGACAGATAATGGGAAATCACTGAAGAAGAAGCACTGCAAAGAAGAGGCACGCTAGAAGCACCTAATTAAAAAAAAAAAAAAATGAAGGATTAAAGAAAGGGGGTAGGAAAGAGGAAAGAAAAGGAAGAGACAACAAATAAACAGAGAAAAAACAAACAACCACACAAGCAAGCAGTCAAACAAAGCTAAGGAGGAAGTGTTCCTTCTAGGGTCCTTGTGGATCCTCTCAGCCTGCTTGTGTTTATCAATCAATTTCTGTGGAGGGTTCTATCTGCAGGTTTTGAGGCAGATTTTAGGTATTAAACTAAATTAAAAAGAATTCATTTTTTAAAGTGACTGTCTTCTTCTTTTTTTTTTTTTTGCGATATAAGGGACCCAAAAGAAGTCCTCTGCTAGACCACCCCCTTCACCAAGGGGACTCTAAATAGGCTTGTGGAAACTAATCAAGCACTTCCCACTTCCTGGCCTCCCCAGGGGAGCTGAAGCTCTGATGCTTGTCAGTGCAGAGCGATAAAATTGGCTGACTCCGCCCCCTCTGGAGTCAAGTCTCAGTGTCAGCGGGCTGCTGGGTAAATCAGGTTTCCTCAGCAGATTCTCCTCTCCCCACAGCCTGGTGCTGATTTAAGCTGGCTTATCTGCTCCCCAAAGCTATGGGAGGGGGGGCGGTGTCCAGGCAGCCAAATCCACAGAAGTTAAATCCCTCTCCACCTGGTGCCAGAACCCTCCCTCTCTCAGAGAATGCTCCCTCCCACCAGGAGCGGGAGTCGCAGGTGCGGGATTTGCGGCTCAAACCAGCCTTTTTTCCTGCAAGTGGAGCTCAGCCGTCTGTGTTAACCACCACAGGCAGGCTTAAAACTCACGAGTCTCTACTGATCACTCCACACCATCAATCTGCCTGCAGCTAGATGTCCCAAGCTTCTCGCTCTGTGTGCCCACAGCACAGATCCCCGGGCAGGACCCGTCCTCAGAGAGCTAGTTAGGGAGTGCCCTCCTAAACCGACACCATCTTGCCTCTCCTCTATTTCAGCTTTGAAAATCCCCACTTGATTTTTAAACCATTAATTATTCTGCCCCTTTTCTAATGACATGGGAGGAATCCCAGCTGTTTGCTGTTTTGATTGATTAGCCCGTCCATCAATCCCCCAGGAGGGCCCAATGATAAGGTCCCTGGAGAATATCTGGGGCTTTTCCTGGCTTCCAGAGGAAATATCATTTGGAATGGGAGAATCTTGTGAGGGTCTTCCAGTAGTCATCTTGGGTGTATTGATGTCCATGTGGCCTTTTTGTCAGGTTCTAGATTCATCTATGATTCCCTATCTAGACTGTTTCATTCCCCCCTCAGAGTTTACACCTTAATTCTTAAAGGGATGCTGAAGGGAGATGGTCATTCTTCTGTAATTACTTCCTGCTGGATAGGGGCAGTAGGCCCTACCTGACAAGGTGTAAAACCCTCTGGCTGTTTTGTCTCAGTTGGAGAAAATTGGATCTGGCATCCTGGGTGAAGCTGGATGAAGTCCCCATATGGCTAACAAGATGTTGATTCTGGAAGAAATAATTTTATTTAGAACTTTGGGAATATATGGTCCCGCTAAGAGGATACTGGACCACAAAAGTAGAAAAGACCAGATGCTTGCAAAGGCTGCATCTTCCCAAAGTTGATGGGAAACAATATTCTTCCTTCAGTTATTTTATGTTATTTGTTAACTCTAGGGAGAGATTGCAGTAGACAGTGGGGTTAGGTATAAATTGCCAACCCCAGTTCCTAGGGTAAAGGAGAGGAATGAGAAGAGGCATTGCCCTTTTAGTTATTGTATAGGAAGAAACTACAGGAAATGAAAACAGACAAAGTTTCTTAAGGGGTGTCTGGATTGCCTTCCCCCTACCAATAGGCATTTGGGCTAGAGTTAGAGGGAACAGCTGGCTTTGACACAGATACTACTTAACCTTGTCTCTTGAAGAGGTATTTCAGGCCATCCAAAGACTGTCCCATCGGATGCTTTTGGTGAGCTGGTACTTCCTTGGGTAGCTGGCTTCACTCAGGATAAGTGCACCAAGCTGGAAATTCCTTTAAGTTTAATAGTTGTGGAAGTGATCAGAACTAAGAGTAAAGTTCCTTTCATTTTGGCTCTAATTGAGAGTGTTTTCTTGCATGGTTTGGATCAGAACCCAGGTTTCCAGGTCCTGGGTGAGGAAAGGTGGTCCATGGATCATCTCAAATCGGCTAAGTTGAACTGGGTCCCAGCCACCTCGTTTCCTGTTTCCCTTCTGGTGGTAATTGCTTAGTCCTTGCAGGATGGCATTTGGGTTTGCCAATCCTCCCCAGGGTATATGAGTGGGGCAGGTTCTGGAATAAAGGTTAGAAGGTTCTGGAATAAGGTCTGGGTTAAGCATATCTTTCACCTGATGTGGGGTGAAGACTGAGAGGTTGCCCCCAAGTTGATTTTGTGGGTTGTTAACTAAAAGGTCTGTTGCCCCCACTCTCCAGCAAGGTCTTCATTTCTATCTTATAGGCAAGTTCATTAACTACTTAGAAAATGAAGTTTACCAGGACTTTTAACATGTTCAATGTTCCTCTGCATATGGTCTAGAATAGAAAAGATACTACCATAATCTTCAGGCATATATCTAGAGTAGGAGATATAGGTACAGTACTTAATACTAATCAATGCACTACCCAATGCATAGGGTTTTCTTTGAGCTGCAATTAAATAGATCTAAGCTCCAGGTTTGCAATACCTTACATGTTATCTCTCCTTTGGAGCGGGCCATAATGCCAATTGTTTTTAAGTTCTACTTACAGTGCTCTGGTCCTCATTGCTCCACTTGATGTGTCCTTCACAGAGCCAGCATGCTGCAGCACCATTGACCCTAGAGAGAAGCTAGGAAAGTAGGCTCCAGTATTCCACTGGCTTGGGGCATAGCACTCTTTGGCACTATGAAACAGTGCCAGTCTGGAAGCAATATGCATTGTACATTTGGCCATTTTGAGCCATCACCACCTGCTGCAGGAATTCAAAACTGCAACGTAGTCTCCAACGACTTCAGGAGCACAGCAGAGATGTAGTAGATACCTTTATTGATTTAGGGATCAGTGACCAACCTAGCCAATAACTCAAATGGTGAAGCAAAATGAAGTGTATTAAAGACCTGGTTTGAATGCACAAGAGCTAAGTTTTCTGCTTTTCTACCAGTTGAACCAGTTTCACTTGTGATTTATACGATAAGTTTACTCGCAAGACAGTATTGACATTTAAAGGCTCATTTTTAGGTTACCTTTCACTGTTATTCAATTTGTACCAGGTGAACCCCAAATTTACTAGGCACAAGCAAACTGATTTAAGCACAGATTAAAATAGAAGAGAAAATTTTATACCCTTAGCATTTCTAGGAACTTTTTTATCTTAATTGATGGCACATGAGGTTTCTTATTTTCCAGTAGAGGTTTACCAACTGGTTTGGATCTTGATCCCTATTCACATCTTTTATAGTCACAACCAAGTTTAAGTTAATTGAAATTTGAGATGTATTTTCTCATTTCTTTAAGAAGACATGACATGAGGTTCTGGACCTCAGATTTATCTGTTCTTCTCTGTTACACTGTTTTAACTGGAATTCAGGGTCCCACAAAGAGATTGCTTTTAGCTATACTGTGGTACATTGACCAAGAGTAGTCAGATTTTCCCAATTTCTGACAAAACAATCCTATAGGGAATCTGCTGGTAGGCTAGAGAGCATGCCCATTATTCTAGGAAGAATGAAGAAGCACTTTTTAGTCGACTGACCTGGCATCCCAGAGTCCAAGTCTAACTAAAAAGTTTATAACTTCTATTAATTTGGATCTGATGCTCTGGTCTCAGCACATCAGAATTTAATGCAGAGCCCTGCCGACTGGCATCCCAGTGGCCAGCCTAGGTCTTGAGAGATGCCTGAAACCCCAAAGTTCAGACCAAAGCTACCAAGCTGAATTGGTGGGAGATGTTGTGAGCAGTTGCCCAATTGAAGCATCTGACCTGAATCTCAGGGGACATTTGACTGTCCTCTGAACAGAACAGCCCAAGGAATTTCTTGGGGCCCATTCATAGTTTACTGCTCTGGTTCTCCACATCTCTGACATTCCAGTGTCTGAGACTGACAGCACTGTTACCCAAACAGAAGCTCCTGAGCTAAATCTCAGGGGACATTTGGTTGTTCTCTGATTCCCACCACCCCAGGAATCACAAAGCCCCTGCCATTGGGCATTTCTGGGGCCGTTCTGAACTTGGGAGACTGACTGAATAGATTTTGGGGACAAACTGAATTTGGCCTGAAGCTGCCAAGCCGAATATTGCTCCTTCTTGGAGAAGGGGCAGAAAACGTCTTCCTAGTCTTACAAAGTTCTTAAAAAGCAGTCCTAGTTTATGTCTGGGAACTTCTCAGTTATACCAGCCATTAAAGGCCATTAAGTGATTAGAGATCAATTGTTCTAGCTAACAGGCCTTGGGGCCCTGAGGCAATAACTTCCTCACTAGCAAAGGCATTTTCAGTTTTACAGTTTTTAAGACATTCTAAAGCATTTTAACAGAAACCTGTCTTGAGAAATTCAATAGTCGAAAGTGGGAAGATAAAACGTGGACAAAGCTTAATTAAGAATGGAGCCCTGGCCCATGAATCCATGGAAAAGGGGGTGAAACCTATGGGAAAGGGGACTCCCAAGACTTTGCACCCTGTCCCCGACCAGGTAGCCTGGTGTGGTCAATAGGAAGGTGGGCCTGCAAAGGCCTGGACCTGAGGGGATGCTCAAACCCCCAGCTCAGAGTCATCACCAGTGCTGCTGAGGGGAGGAGAGGGCAGGAGAAGGCAATGGCAGCCAGGCCCGAGGCCCAGGCTGGCAGCTGCTAAAAGGGCTTGAAAAAGCAGCTTCGCAGCACCCAGAGTTCAGCTAGGGAACCTCTATCTTGGCAGGGCCGTGCTTTGGGCCCCTGCCCTGCACCTCCACCCTCCTAGGTGGGATAAGATCTCACAAGCCTGGGCACGTGGTGTGGATGCAGAGAGTTCCCCCACCATGGCCACTTCCCTCCCGGGATTACATCCTGTCGGGGCCCATAGGTGAACCCATTTAAAATGGACAACTAAAAGATGTCATTAAACAGGCTGTAGGCCACAGTTTCACTCACCAAAATATGTAGCCAGATTTTGTCTAGGTCCTTAACTAAACTGCAAGAAATGAATTTCAAGAGCATGCCATGTTGATTAGACCAATAATTTATTAAGGTAGGGAAGGAAGAAAAATGGGAGAATATAACAGATCATGTGTCCCAGGTAGAGAGAAAAGGGCTGAAGAGTGATAAAGTGGGTCAATTTACAGACTAAAATTGCCCATTATAGATTATAAATGTCCAGGTTTTACTTGCATGGCCATCATGGCAGAGGAAAATTGACAAGAGCAGGATGAGGAAAGCAGGTACCAGGGCAAAAGCAAGAAGAAGACTGATTTGACTTCCCTCTGGCTTTTTAAACCATTGAATTATTCTGCCCCTTTTCTAATTACATGGGAGGAGTCCCAGCTCTTTGCTGTTTTGATTGATTATCCTACTCATCAAAGGAAAGCACAGTGATAAAGTCCCTGGAGAATATCAAGGGCTTCTCCTGGCTTCCAGAGGAAATCTCGTTCCAAATGGGACAATCTCATGAGGGTCTTCCAGTAGCCATCCTGGGGATATTGATGTCCCTGTAGACTTTTTGCCAGGTTCAGATCTGTCTATTGAGTCCCTATCTAGCCTGCTTCAAAAGTAAAGGAGCCGAGAGCTAGCAAAAGCTGTGAACTCTTTTTAAAGGGTAGAATTAATATTTTATTGTCATTTATAATCAGATGGAAGTTGGGTATGTAGTCTTCATATGTAATCTTTCTTTTTTGTGAATAAAATAAATTACAAGTTAAGTTTCAAACAACTTATGGCTGGTTATATTTTCAGAAAACAGGATTAGCTTAGTTCATTAATGGTGGCTTCAAGCTTTTCCTTATCAGCAATGGAAAATGCACCCACCTTTTGTCCCTTTTTATAAAATTGTTGGCATGCACTTGACTTCACAGTCTGCAGCAACATCCTGACAGTCAGTCACATCTACTTCAAGGAATATCCCCTTTTTATACTTTTCAGAGAGGGAATTAAAGAAAGGCTTGATCATTTCTCAAGACCCACACCACATGCCTGAGAAATCAACTATTACAAGTTTATCTCCAGCACTGTTCAAGGCTGCCTGAACATCTTCACTGCTCTCTATTGGTGTCATCAGTTTGGCTGCTGGGGGTCGTCTGACAAGCTTTGAAGAGGACCCAAAAAGCAAGACAGAGGCAGGGAGTGAGCAGTGAGCTCTTATCCTTAAGGCTCGAGGGGGTTGGGGAGGAAGTGGTGTCTTAGTTTGCCACAGGGCTGCCAATGCAAAGTACCAGAAATGGGTTGACTTTTATAAAGGGTATTTAATTTGGGGAAAATGCTTAAAATTCTGAGGCCATGAAATGTTCAAATCAAGGCAACAGCAGAGATGCTTTCTCAGGGTCCTGTCACTGGCAAAGGAAGATGGCCACCAATTTCTGCCAAGGCCTTTTCCTTCCCCTCCAGAATCTACCATCTGCTGGAGCCCAGCTGTGGGCAACCAAGCACAAGGCTTGACTCTTGAGCCTTGAGCGTCTCCATGGGCCAATCCTCTTGGAAGCTTTGTACTTAAGTTTTGGCTGCTAGTGATCCTTGAGTCCTCTCTCATACAGCAGGGTTAAAAATGGTGGCTTCCTTTCTCTGCGTGTGTGTCTCTCTCTGTGTCCTCTTTTATATCAGACCCAGCAAGAGACAGAGAGCCAGGTTGGTTCACACCTCACTGACTCAGTCCAATCAAAAGCCCTAAAGTGATCTTATTAAGTAATTTAATCAAAGACCTCTTTAATTTAATGTAATCAAAGGTCCCCACAGCCACAGGAATGGATTCGTTCAAGAACACAAACTTTTTCTGGGATTCACAAAATTCAAACTCTAATAAGTGGTTTCTAGAATCACAAGTAAAAGCTGTAGCAGCAGAAGAGGTTGAACCACCAAGAGCTGTGGACAGGAGGTTAATACAATCTGCTTCTGCAGCTTCTCACAAGCTTACACTGAATCCTGTAGAGGAACACTCCTTTCTCCAGAGTGTTATGCCCCAACTTTACCCTAAAAGTCATTACAGGAATCTATCAAGTCTGGGACGTTTGAGTAAGAAGGCAAATAGGCCAAAGAATTCCATGGTTGTGAGCTCATTGTTATATTCACTTGCTATAAAATGTGTCCCCTTATCATACGTAATTTTGTGTAGATATTATGGTGATAGATGAGGCATTCTGTAAAAATGGTTTGCCTGGCAGAAGCATTGCAGGTATATCCCTTGGAATTTGGTCAGAGAAGTAGAAACACTATGAATGACATGGAATAAGGGATTTCCTACAGGGATTAGTCCTTATGCAGTAGTGGAAGCTGTTAATCAGTCTATGTAAACCTCTTGCCAATGAACCTTGTGCTGGGCCTGAAGGCAGCAGAGCTAGCAGTCTGGAGGGGAACAGGAACAAGAAGTGGAGGACAGGAAGGACAAACTTTCTTTCCCTGCTTCCAATTTTGATGATGCAGGTGATCCCGTAGAAAAACGAAGAGATCCAGTGTGAGTCAGAAGACTTGCAGGCCCAGTTGCTGCCTCAACACCAGTAACTTCAGCCAGCAGATCAGTGACAACAAATCTGAGCTGCAACAACCCCTGCCCTGCACTAACCTTCAGATCCAAAGTGGCTATGGTTTCACTCCCTCTTTCCAAATTTCATACAAATTTTTCTTGTGGCAAACCCTAACCTGGAAATATACATGGAAAAAATACTGGGAAACATAGTTCTAGCTTAGCTAAGTTGACACAGTATAAAATATGTCAGCAGACTAGTAAGGAAAATTCATTCTGAAACATGTATCTTTGCCTGCCAGGATAAATCACTGCCTCCTCCACAATAAAATAGGTCCACTGTAATCAATGTGCAACTAAGTAGCTTGTTCATCTCCCCCAAGGAATGGTACTGAATTAGGTTCAGCATTGACTTCTGTCATAGGCAGATTGAGACTCAACTGTGATTGTAGCCAGATCACCTTTGGTGAGGGGAGGAAGTCCATGTTGCCATGAACACGTTGTCCTTGGTCCCACTGAGCAAGCACTGGAGAGACTGGGGGAAGAGGCTGGCTGAAATCCACCCAATGGGTATCTTGTTCACCTGATAATAAAAGCGTTTTTCAAAATAGCTACCCTCTGATGGGCATTCACATGAGAATATCTTCATTGAGTGCAAGATTTAATTAACCAATCTAGCAAGATTAACACCATTCCAGGACTCAAGTCAACATTAAGGCCTGAAGCACAGCTGAATACACCAATGTCAACAAATTCTGCCTGATATAGTCTCATATTTTTTTCTTTTTTGGAGTAATGTCCTTAGAATTAATTTGCATACATGTTCCCCAGACACTTGACAATACAAATCAACAAATTGCTACAATTCTTTTGGTGTAACAATTCTATATAATTAGAGCAGGCATATTTCTTTCTCCAGATTGTGTTGGTATCTACCTCTTGTTATGGTCCTACAGGCACACATGAGCGGTAAGAGTGGGTCCTGAAGAGAAGTAGCATTTCTTTTTGAGACAATTACTCTGGGATAAAGGTGCTATTCCACCAGTAAATAGGGCAAGGCTTTGGGAGATCAAGTGGCTCTGACATTTACATATTTATGAATAATAACGCTGTAGCAGTTTGATATTGTTTATGAATTCCAAAAATAGATACTGGATTATGTTTGTGAACTTGTCTGTATGAGGTTTCACTTTTACTTGATTAAATTATGATTAGGGCTTTGATTGGGTCACTTCATTAGGGCATTGAGTCCCTTACCCCTGGTGGGTGGGGACTCACAGAGAAAAGACATGACAAAGGACAGAGTTGGAGGTTTTGAGCTGGAGCCCAGGAAGTAAACACACAGGAGAAGGACACAGAGGAATAGAGACAGTTCCATAGACACAGCAGAGGACTTGGGTGGAGAGATGAGCCATTCACTTCATGGTTCATAGCTAGCCTTGTGGAGCAAGCAGAAGAGCTGAGCCCAGAGAGAATCAAACCCCTGGGAGAGAGACAAAGCCTAGAGACCCTGAGAGTCTACAGCTGACCTTGTGGAGAGAGCAAAGCAGCTGAGCCCAGAGAGAAATAAGCCCCAGGAGAGAGATGAGACTTATCCCAGCCTCCTGCTGATATTAGAAGAAGCTGGGACCATGGAGCCTTAAAAGGAAGAGGAAGGCTAAACATTGGCAGCCATATTGCTCCAACACATGGCAACAGACTTTGGTGAGGGAAGTAACTTATGCTTGATGGCCTGGTAACTGTAATCATCTACACCAAATAAATAACCTTTATAAAAGTCAGCTGATTTCTGGTATTTTGCATCAGCACCCTTTGACTGACTAATACAAGTCCCTTGCCCTTTGCCTGCAATTTATTCTATACAAACACCTGTGATCATTTGAACAATCATAGTGTGACTCTGTGCCTCATATGATCAATGTCCAATATGCACCCCACTCCCACCAAAGACCAGGAAAGTATACAGGTACTCCTCAAATACATAGTGACTCAATTCTGGAATCCCATTTTAAGGGGTGATTCCTGGGGCTTCTTGTACAAATACTTGTATCAGCGACTCCCCTGGAAAAAAAAAAACTGCTACATTTAAATGGAGTAAATGAGGAAAATCTAATTTACAAATGTATAGGCAGCATTAAGGAGAACCAACATGGAATGGTAAAATATCCAGGATTAGCAAGAACAGGGAGCCATTACTGCCCCTAAACCTGAAGGGGCAAAGGGATGGAGCACTTACAGAAACCAAAGGAAGTGCATAGCTGTCGAAAAAGGCCATGAGCAAGAGCTGAGGCCATTGGTGGAAGAATGCAGCAACTGCCAGAGCAAAGCCCAGAAAGG
>JAKSZT010054059.1:1639521-1679778 GCA_026826555.1 Tolypeutes matacus | reverse complement strand
ATCCTTGTCTTGTTCCCAATCTCAGATGGAAAGCTTTTAGGATATCAACATTGAAGATGATGTTAGTTGTCGGTTTTTCATATATACCCTTTATCATGTTCAGAAAGTTTCCTTCTATTCCTATCTTTTGCACAGTTTTTATCAGGAAAGAGTGCTGTATTTTTTTTTAATGTATTTTCTTCATCTATACAGATGATTATGTGATTTTTTTTTTCAATCTGTTTATGTGGTGTATTACATTGATTGATTTTCCTATGTTGAACCATCCTTGCATACCTGGGATGAGACCCACTTGGTCTTGCTGAATAATTCATTTACTATGTTGTTGGATTTGATTAGCAAGTATTTTGTTGAGGATTTTAGCATCTAAATTCATTAGAGAGATTGAGCTGTAGCATCTTTGTTAAGATTTGGTATTAGGGTAATGTTGGCATCATAAAATGAGTTAAGCAATGTTCCATCTAGTTCTATTTTTTTGGAAGAGTTTAAGCAGGATTGGTGTTAACTCTTTTCAGAATGTTTGGTAGAATTCACCTATGAAACCATCTGGTCCTGGGCTCTTCTTATTTGGGAGGTTTTTGATGACTGATTCTATCTCTTTACTTTTAATTCGACTGTTGAGTTCATCAGTTTCTTCTTTTGTCAATGTAGGCTGCTTGTGAGTTTCTAGGAATTTGTCCAATTCCTCTAAATTATCATTCTTGTTGGCATATAATTTTTCAAAGTATCCTCTTATGATACTCTTTATTTCTGTGGGGTCAGTGGTGATATCCCGTTCCTCATTTCTTATTTTGTGTATTTACATCTGCTTTCTCTTTTTATTTGTTAGTCTGGCTAAGGGTTTGTCAATTTTATTGAACTTCTCTAAGAACCAGCTTTTGGTTTTGTTTATTTTTTCTAGTGCTTTCTTATCGTCTATTTCATTTATTTCTGCTTTAATTTTTGTTATTTCCTTCTTTCTACTTGCTTTGGGGTTAATTTGTTGTTGTTTTTCTAATTCCTCCAGGTGTACAGTTAGGTCTTCAATTTCAGCCCCTTCTTCTTTTTTGATATATGTATTTATGGATATGAATTTCCCTCTCAGTACAGCTTTGGCTGCATCCCATAGGTTTTGATACGTTGTGTTATCATTTTCATTCATTTCAAGGTCGTTACTGATTTCTTTTGAGATTTCCTCTTTGATTCACTGTTTGTCTAAAAGTGTGTTAACTTCCATATCTTTGTGCCTAATCTGGTTCTCTGGCCCTTAGTGATTTCCAATTTCATTCCATTGTGGTCAGAGAAATTACTTTGTATAATCTCCATCTTTCTGAATTCATTGAGAATTGTTCTGTGGCCTAGCATGTGGTCTATCTTGGAGTATGATCCATGTGCACTCGAGAAGAAAGTATATCCTGCTTTATTTGGGTGTAGCATTCTGTATATATCTATTAGGTCCAGATCCTCTAATATATTATCCAGAGTCTTTATTTCTTTATTAATTCTCTGTCGAGATGTTCTGTCTAATGGTGATAATGGTGTATTAAAATCCCCCACTATAATTGTAGCTGCATCTATGTCTCCACTTAGTCTTTCCAGTGTTTGCATCATGTATTTTGAGGCATCCTGATTAGGTGCATAAATGTTTATGATTGTTCTTTCTTCTTGAAAGATATTCTTTTTACTATATAGTGTCTGTCTTTGTCTCTTACAATAGTTTTGCATTCAAAGTCTATTTTGTCCAATATTAGTATAGCTACTCCTTCACTTTTCTGGTTATTGTTTGCTTGTAAAATTGTTTTCCGGCCATTTACTTTCAGCCTTCTTGAATCCCGGCATCTAAGGTGGGTTTCTTGTAGACAACATATAGATGGGTCATATTTCCTTATCCATTCTGCCAATCTTTGTTTCTTGACTGGTGAGCTTAATCCATTAAAAGTCAATGTTATTACTCTCAAGAAATTTCTTACATCTGCCATATTTTCTTTGGGTTTATGTATGTCATACGTTGTCTTAATTTCTCTTTTTGTCTTTTTAGTTGTTCTTACACTCTCCTCCAACTCTCTCTCTCTCCTGTTCTTTTCCTTTCAACCTGCAGAATTTACTTAATATTTCTTGACAGGCAGGTTTCTTATTGACATACTCTTAATTTCTGTTTATCTGTGAATATTTTGAACTCTCCATCATATTTGAATACCAGCTTTGCTGGATAGAGAATTCTTAGCTGGAAGTTTCTTTTAGAACCTTCACTATGTCATACCATTGCCTTCTTGCCTCCATGGTTTCAGATGAGAAATCAGCACCTAATCTTATTGAGCTTCCCTTGTATGTGATGGATCTCTTATTTCTTGCTGCCTTATTTTTTTGTCTGAGCATTGAACAGTTTGACAAGTATATGTCTTGGAGTAGGACTATTGGGATTTATACTGTTGGGGTGCACTGTGCTTCCTGGACATGTACATCCATCTCCCTCAATAAGGTTGGGAAGTTTTCAACCATTATTTCTTTCAACACCCCTTCTGTTCCCTTTCCCTTTTCTCCCCCCACCCACCCCCCAGGATGCCTGTAATGCATATGTTTGTGTATTTTATGTTGTCGTTTAAATCCCTAAGGTCTTGCTGGATTTTTTCTATCTTTTTATCTATCAATTCCACTATCTGTTTGATTTCAGATGTACTGTCTTCCACATCACTTATTCTTTCTTCTGCCTGTTCAAATCTGCTGCTTTGTGATTCTTTTTGATTTCTTGGATTGTGCCATTCATCACCATCATATCCATTATCTTTTTATGTGTGTTTACAATTTCTTCAGCATGTTCTCCCAATGTCTTCTTAAAATCCTTAATCTCTTCTTTCATTTCATTAAGTAGATCCATGATATTTGTTTGGACAGCTTTGATTAGTTGTTCAATGTCCTGCATCTCTTCCTGGTTTTTAGTTTGTTCATTGGACTGTTCCATGTCTTCCTGTTTTTTATTATGGTTTGTAATTTTTTTTTGCCCTCTGGTTATCTTTTTATCTTAATGGGTTTATCCAGTTGAATAGCTTCTCTCTCTCTCTGCTCTAGAGTTTTATTTAGCTGCCAGGTTTGTGTGCATGTTAAGTCTTCTCTTTGACACTTTGTTTTTCTTCTTCTACCTTGCTGTTTTCTATTTTCCAGTTTTATCTTGAGCAACCTATCTCCCTGTCCAGCTTCCTCCAGATCAATGCCCCAAAGGCTCCCGCTCTGTGGGCTCCCAGAACAGCTCTCTTGGGCAGCATCCTGTCCCCAAACAGCTGTCCTTTGCAAGAGAAATGGTGAATGCCCACTTAAACTAATGCCATCTTGCCTTCCAATAGGTCACAAGTAAGTTTTAAACACCTGACGGCTGGTTATGTGTTCAGAAAAGGGGATTAGCTTAATTCATTAATGGTGACTTCAAGCTTTTCCCTATCAGCACCAGAAAATTCACTCACCTTTTGTCCCTTTTTATAAACTTGTTGGCATGCATTTGACCTCACAGTCTGCAGCAACATCCTGACAGTCATCCACATCTACTTCAAGGAACAACACACTTTTCAGAGAGGGAATTAAAAAAAGGCTTGATCATTTTGCAGGGCCCACAATATGTGGCTGAGAAATCAACTATTACACATTAATCTCCAGCACTGTTCAAGGCTGCCTGAACATCTTCACTGCTCTCTAAGGTGTCACCATTTTGGCTGCTGGGGGTGGTCTGACAAGCTTTGAGGAGGACCCAAAAAGCAAGACAGAGGCAGAGAGGGAGCAGTGAGCTCTTATTCTTGGGGCTAAAGGGGGTTGGGGAGGGAGTGGTGTCTTAGCATGTCACAGGGCTGCCAATGCAAAGTACCAGAAATGGGGTGCCTTTTATAAAAGGAAATTTATTTGGGGTAAAAGCTTACTGTTCTGATGCCATAAAATGCCCAAATCAAGGCAAGAGCAGAGATGCTTACTCAGGGTCCTGTCACCGATATCTGCCAAGGCCTTTGTCTTCCCCTCCAGAATCTAACATCTCCTGGAGCCCAACTGTGGGCAACCAGGCACAGGGCTTGACTCTTGTGCTTTGAGTGGCTCCGTGGGCCAATCCTCTTGGCAGCTTCATACTTAAGCTTTGGCTGCTAGTGATCCTTGAGTCTTCTCTCACACAGCAGGGTCAAAAATAGTGGCTTCCTTTCTCTGTGTGTATGTCTCTCTCTGTGTCCTCTTTTATATCAGACCCAGCAAGAGGCAGAGAGCCAGGCTGGCTCACACGTCACTGATTTAGTCCAATCAAAAGCCCTAAAGTGATCTTATCAAGTAATTTAATCAAAGGCCTCTCAACCAAATTTAATGTAATCAAAAGACCCCACATCCACAAGAATGGATCAGTTCAAGAACATACTCTTTCTCTGGGATTCACAAAATTCAAACTGCCACAAGTTGTTTCTATAATCACAGGTAAAAACTGTACTGCAGAAGAGGGTGACCCACCAAGAGCTGTGGAGTAGAGGTTAATACAATCTGCTTCTGTAGCTTGTCACAGCTTATACTGCATCCTGTAGATTAGCACTCCTTTCTCCAGAGTGTTATGCCCCAACTTCACCCTAAAAGGCCATTACAGGAATCTATCAAGTCTGGGGCTTTAAAGTGATAAGGCAATATTTAGGCCAAAGAATTCCATGGTCGTGAGCTTATTATTATATTTCATTTGCTGTAAAATGTGTTCCTTGTCATATGTAATTTTGTATAGATATCATGGTGATAGATGAGGCATTCTGTAAAAATGGTTTGCCTGGTAGAAGCGTTGAGGGTATATCCCTTGGAATTTGTCAGAGAAGTAGAAACACTATGAATGACATAGAATAATGGATTTCTTACAGGGATTAGTCCTTACACAGTGGAGAAAGCTGTTGAGCATTCTATGTAAGCTTCTTGCCAATGAAACTTGTGTTGGGCCTGAAAGCAGCAGAACCAGCAGTCTGGAGGGGAACAGGAACAAGAGGTAGAGGAGACCAAAGACAAACTAGAAATGTCTTTCTCTCCCTGCTTCCAAGTTTGATGATGCAGGTGACCTGCAGAATAAGCTGGCACTTTTCACCATAAAGATGTACTTGTACTTGGCCCAGGACTTGGAGAAGCTGAAGGAAGAGATCCAGGAGCAGTTGGAGGAGTTGCAGGCCCAGTTGCTGCCTCCACACCAGCAACTTTAGCCAGCAGATCAGTGACAACAAATCTGAGCTGCAACAGCCCTGCCCTGTACTAAACTTCAGATCAAAAGTGGCTACTATTCCACTCCCACTTTCCAAAGCTCACACAAACTTTTCTTGTGGAAAACCTTATCCTGGAAACATACATGAAAAAAATACTGGGAAAGTTAGTTCTAGCTTAGCTAAGTTGACACAATACAAAGCCATGTCAGCAGACTAGTAAAGCTAATTCATTTTGAAACATGTATCTTTTCCTGCTAGGATAAATCACTGCCTCCTCCATAATACAATAAGTCTAAAATAATCAATGTGCCACAAAGTAGCTGGTTCATTTCCCCCAAAGAATGGTGTCAAATTAGTTTCAGCATTGAATTCTGTCATAGGCAGGTTGGGGCTCAACTGTAGTAGCTTTGGTGAGGGGAAGTCCTTATTGTTTGAATCCATGCCTACCTTCTATCACTATTGCCATGGTCACTTTGTCCTTGGTCCCACTGAGCAAGCACTGGAGGGACTGGGGAAATAGGCTGGCTGAAATCCACCCAATGTGTATCTTGTTCACCTGATAATAAGAGCCTTCTCCAAAATGGCCACCCTCTGATGGGCATTTACATGAGAATATCTTCATTGAGTACAGAATTTAATTAACCAATCTAGCAGGCTTTTTTTTTTTTAAAAGATACTTAGATTACATAAATTTTATACAAAAAATATAGGGAATCCCATATACTCCACTCCACATACCTCCCACATCCTCCCATGTAAAAAGATCCTTCATTAGTGTGGCACATTCATTGCAATTGATAAATGCATCCTGGGGGTATTGTCACTGAGTATGGACCATAGTTCACATTGTAGTTTACATTCTCTCCCACACAATTCTACAGGTTATGGGAAGATATAAAATGGCTTTTATTTGTCATTCTATCAGGCTATTAACACCATTACAGGCACTCAAGTCGACACCCTGAAGCACAGTTGAATACACCAATGTCAACAAATTCTGCCTGATTTAGTGTCATATTTTTTTCTTTTTTGGCCTAATATCCTTAGAATTAATTTGCATACATGTTCCCCAGACTCTTGACAATACAAATTGGCAAGTTTTTACAATTCTTTTGGTGTAACAATTCTATATTACTAGAGCAGGCATTGTACTTCTTTGTCCAGATTATATTGGTATCTGAATCTTGTTATGGTCCTAGAGGCACATAGGAGTAGTAGCCAGAAGAGAACTAGCATTTCCTTATAAGACAGTTGCTCTGGGATAAAGATGCTGCTCCACCAGCAAGTAGGGCAAGGCTTTGAGATATCAAGTGGCTCTGACCCTTGGTTGTTAATGAATAATAGTGCTGTAGCAGTTTGATATTGTTTATTAATTCCAAAAATAGATATTTGATTGTTTGTAAATGTGTCTATCTGAGATTTCACTTTTCCTTGATTAAATTATGATTAGGGCTTTGATTGGGCCATGTCAGTAAGGTGTTGAGTTCCCACCCCTTGGTGGGTGGGGACTCACAGAGAAAAGACATGACAAAGGACAGAATTGGGAGTTTTGAGCTGGAGCCCAGGAAGTAAACACACAGGAGAAGAACACAGAGGAACAGAGACAGCTCCATAGACATAGCAGAGGCCCCAAGAAGAAAGATGAGCTGTTTGCCTGATGGTTCACAGCTAGCCTTGTGGAGCAAGCATAGCAGCTGAGCCCGGAAGGCATTGAGCCCCGGGGGGAGAGACAAAGCCTAGAGATCCTGAGGGTCTAGAGCTGACCTTGTGGAGAGAACAATCAGCTGAGCCCAGAGAGAATCGAGCCCCAGGAGAGAGATGAGACTTATCCCAGCCTGCTGCTAATACTGGAAGAAACTGGGACCATGGAGCCTTAAGAGGAAGAAGAAGGCTGAATGTTGGCAGCCGTCTTGCTCTAACACATGGCAACAGACTTTGGTGTGGGAAGTAACTTACACTTCATGACCTGATAACTGTAAATTTCTACCCCAAATAAATACCCTTTATAAAAGCCAACCGATTTCTGGTATTTTGCATCAGCACCCCTTTGGCTGACTAATACAAGTGCCTTGCCCTTCATCTGCATTTCATTCTATACAAACACCAGGGATCATCTGAGCAATCATAGTGTGACTGTGTGCCTCATATAATCAAAATCCAATACGCCTCTCACCCCCACTGAAAACAAGGAAAGTATAAGGTACTCTTGAAATACATAGTGACTCAATTCCAGAATCCCATTTTAAGGGGTGATTCCTGGGGCTTCTCGCACAAATACTTGTAGCAGTGACCCCCCTGGAAAAAAACTGCTACATTCAAATGGCATAAATAAGCAAAATCTAATTTACAAAGGTTTAGGCAGCATTAAGGGAAACCAACATGGAATGGTAAAATATCAGGATTAGCAAGAACAGGGAGCCATTACTGCCCCTAAACCTGAAGCGGCAAAGGGATGGAGCACTTACTAGAAACCAAAGGAAGTGCATAGAAGTAGGAAAAGGCCATGAGCAAGATCTGAGGCCATTGGTAGAAAAATGCAGCAACTGCCAGAGCAGTGCCCAGAAAGGAGGAAGCTGTGGGAAAACACATTCTTTTTTTTTTTTTTTTTAATGTATTTATTTTAAAGAAACTTTAGAATACATAAATGTTACATAAAAAAAATATAGGGGATTCTCATGTGTCCCACTCCCTCCCCCTTCCACGTTTTCCCACATTAACAACATCCTTCATTAGTGCGGTACATTTGTTACAATTGATGAACACATATTGAAGTATTGCCACTAACCATGGATTATAGTTTACATTATACTATACACTCTGTCCATGCAATTTTATAAGTTATTAAGGAAACCACATTCTGATTTCACTCTCCTACCATCCTCCAAATTCCTGTCATAACCTCCCATTGGCTAAACCCATGGAAAAGACAGAGTAAAAGCCATCCATTGATTGTCAATAAAGTTCAGTTTCACAGTATACAAAGCAGAATAGAAACAATGAAAATTAGCTATGGATGGAAAAATAGAGAATATCCACCATAGCAGTTTATCTGGCCAGTCTTACATTGATGGACATTTAAGATTTTTTTTCTAAATTTTTGCTTTTACAAAATAATAGTCAATAATTTTACATATCTACTTGTACACATGTGAAAGTGCTTCCCAAGGATATATAATGAGAAGTGGATTTTCTCGAAAATAGTTTAATTTTTAATATATACTGCTAAATAACCCTATATGGGAGTAACATGGCTACAAATGTTTAATTTGTCAACAGGAAGAATACATTCAGATATTTTCTCATATGAGATTCTTACTGATTAAGGCAAAGGACAAATCAGATTAGTAACCACTTAGTAACCCAAGCTCATGGCTGACTTTCTTTCCACTGAGTTGGGGAATTCATGTGACCAGTAAGGAGCAGATACAAAGTCAGAGGAGAACTGGGTCTCATCATTTTAGGACTTGTATCCTTTATAAACCAAGAACACTTCCTCAACATCTTAGCCTATAAACCTATACTCTAACTGTAATATTACTTGGGCCTTGTTTCTAGGTTCCAGGAATGGAATCATTTATATGTCACAGAGATTAGGAACCTTCCAACCCAGTTCTTATAATGAACATGGTTTCCACACAGCATATAGGCTTTCCAGCTTAGAGATTGGTTTTAATTTGGAATCACCTGATTAACAGTGAAGTTGAGCGTTTTTTACACTGACTACTTCTTTATTTCAAACGACTTAAATGTCATAAAATATAGACTGCTTCTAATTTTAAATGTTTTAATAACTAACAAATTCATTTATTTCATGAATCATTTGGCTCTTGGTTTATAAAACTGTGGGTATGTATTTTTGTAAATAAGAGGTAATCTGAGTCTAGTTTTTTTATTTCCTTGGATTTGGTTCTTAAAAGATCTGAGGTGGTCACTGTGCTTCAACCCAGTTATGAAACACTGGCACAAGTCGGAATCATGGAATTGGTGAAATCAAGAGGTCTTGAAGAGCATTCAGAGTGATATTCATTCAGTCTTAGAAACAGATTCCATCAAAACTTAATTGGATTCAGTTTACCATATCGCTGTTTCCCTCATTAGTAAGTTAAATAGTTGATATGTAATCACTTTATATATTAGTCATGCTTTTAACTTTTTGAAAATTAAACTTTGTTTTGGGGTCACATCAAGATATCCAAGTGGACTCACTTTCTGGAGCCTATTAACAAACATTACCGAAGCAAGGTCCCTCATGGAGTTGCTTGAGCCCAGTCAGGCCCCTTCTTGGTTCCTATAGTGAATCAAAAGCAGCAATAATCCTATACCTTCACTGACTCAGATTTCTATTTTGTTTTTCTGCCTTGTTGTGTTTTGGTTTGTTATTTCTGGTCTTGGCCAAATTTGGTTCAAATTCTACATTGTGTAGGTAAAGTAGGTTATTCCTCATTGGTGGCAACAAAGATTGAGACTTTGATATTATGATATGATCACTTGGTAATCTCTATTGGGATGGTGGGAATCTATTTATCAGATGAAAAATGATAGAGAATTTGATTTGTTTTTGTTATCTGTTTGTGCAAGATTATGTTATTTCTATCGGAGATAGAACAGACCTTTGAAATCTGTTGAGAGTTTTGTGTATCTGTCTCTACTTTTGATTTTTTTGGTAAATCTTAGTCTACTTTTGTTTTAGAATTGTAGTTGTAGAACTGAACTCAAATGCTTTATGTGTAGTTGAGAAGCCTTTTTCTCTCATTGTGTGGAAGTGAAATATGATCCTACCTCAAGGAGATATTAAGTTACAGACAAAATTTTTCAAAATAAAGGAATTCTGTTAGTATTGGTTATAAAGATTAATAAGTGAAGACATGAATCTAATGTTACCCAAATCCCCCAAAAATAAAAAAACTTAACATCTAATATTTCAAATGTGCTAACTTTTTCAGAAAAAAATATTTTCTCATAGAAATTACTAGATCAGAAGCATTTTTATATAAAATCTAAATTTACATCATCAAAATAAATTCTTGGACAATGCAGACTGATTTGATTTTTTTTTTTATAAAACAGCTATAGGTCATCTCCTGGACCTTATTATTATGGAGTGTAAAACAAGCATTTAACATTATGGAAAATGTAAAACTATGTTTTGAATCAGTTTGGATTATAATTCTGACAGTTCATAATGTGTCCACTTAAACACAAGTTCTAATTTTAGTTTAGTTTAGTTTAAGACTTTGGTTAATTGCTATATACAGTTAATTAGTGGATATTATTTGGATTATTTTTAAATAAAATTGATTTATTGAATACTGAGATATTGGTCAGGGTATGTGTGTGTGTGTGTCCCTTTACTTATGCGTTTACCAAGCAGCTGTATCTTTGGTTCATATTAGTGAATGTGTTCATTTTTGCTACTGTAAAAATTACATTTACTGCCGTTAAGAAGGTTTAAATAGGATATGCATGGCTGTGGAGGGTTATATTTTGTGTACACATGAGTTTTGCTGGACTACTAAAAAAATTGTATATGACACACAATTCTCAATTATCCACCTTCAGGGTGTCTCTGTGAAATAGAATTTGGTTAAAAGCCATTAATACAGGTGATACATACTGTATGAGAAGTAACAGTGTCCAAGAAATATGACTGAGTATGTTAAGTAATAGGGTCTGGTTTTGTTTATCAAAGGGATAGAAGAGTCGATTTATCCTAAAATAAAGTAACCGTTTATTCCAGAATGTGAAAGAGAACACTAACAGACAAAAATGAGTGGCTATGGAAGAGATACAAGAAATAAATTCTATTTTTCTTGGTTTATAATAACATCAAATAATGAGGATGAAAAAGAAGCAATGAGAAATATGTTAAAATTTTGGCAAAGTTCTCACAGCTCATCTTAGAAAATCGTAGAAATGCTTTACTGCCAAATATTTTATTAAAGCAAGATGAGGAAACAGATTTCCTTTCTTTTACAGTAATATGACAAATTTATCTTGGTCTACTCATTCTGCTCTTAATCAGACGTATTAAGTATTATTCTTTACCTTCTGTGTAATCTTCCTAGTTAGCAGAGATTCTGTAGCTCACAAGAATATTATTTTGTGCTATAAGCTGATTTTATGTGCTTCATTATTTTTCAAAGTTAATTGCCTATGAAAGAGCTAAGTTTCCTTATGCTGTTTATTAATCAGAGTGACAATATAATATTTACAAAGAGAGTGTTATAACCATTCTTGTTTTCAGCTATCAATACTACCTATACTGCTACTTCAACCAACTGATCATTCTCTTCTGATAACTAATTTCTGATAACTCTTTTGATTTTGCCTTCCCAAGATAAGACCACAATTTCAGAAAAAAAATAAACGTGATAAAAGAGGTAAGAAGACCAGAGAGATTTAGTGAACCATAGTGAATGCAGAAGGGCATTTCAGTGGAGGTAAACAGTACATTTCATCATAAATATGTAGTACAGGGAATTTATCAGGGAGTTCAACACTTGCTCTTAGGAAGTCTCTCAGTCATTTATGACAACCAATACATTTTCTCTAAATTAGTCACTGACTGCCTGGTTACCTATTTACCCTCAGCAAGGCGAAGAAAACAAAACACTATTCTACACACATTGACAACATTGCTTACAACCAAGTCTTCTAAGGCAGTCACATTTTATTCATTGATTGTGAAATCAGTTTAGTGGATTGTGACTAGGAGTTTTTAACAGAAGAGAAGAGAAAGGGAACAGGAAAAAATAAAATTTCATAAGATAGGTATTATTATGTGAAACGTTATTGCAGTTGCATGTTTGGGGGTGGGGATTATATACTGTGATATATACTATAGTCTTACTGTATGTAGGTCACTGTCAAAAAGTGTGAAAGACATTGCTCTAAGTGACTCCACCTTTGCCATTTAGCCACTCTCCTCTCACACTCCATAGCTGAGTCCTTGTGACCTATACACAACAGTTCATCAGGACAGGAAGCTGTGGAGTAAGCAAATTACAATAGAGCAATTTAAAAGGGGCAGCAATAAAGGAAGATTAGAAGGAGATAGAGCAGAGAGTGAAGGGAAGGAGGGGAGAAGAAGGGAATGGTGCAGAGCAAGAAGGAGATAAGAGAAAGCTGAAAGAGGAGAGGGAAAGAGAAAGAAAACCTTCTTAGTCCAAAGACTATTGAGCTATTGAAGGAAGACATAAAATAGAAATAAAGGAGGAATGAAATTTAAATACATTTTAGTGATATAATGCTGATCAAGGAGAAATGCCATGTTTTCCCAGTTCTTTCTTTGTATTCCAAGAACAGCTCACACAGCTTTTATTCAGAGAATGTGCCTTTTGACTCCCTTGTGTATGCTCTCAAACACTCTTCCCTCCTTGTGCCCATCTCACAGGTGTGGTGAGGACAAGCAGCAGGGTGCAGTGAGGAGACTCAGTTCAAACCTCCCTTAGCAAATGCCCCATTGTTTACTGCCAGGAATTTTTATCTGTGAGACAGATTTCTGATAGAACAAAAAAAAGAGAGAGAGAGACTTCTCCCTGTCTGAAGACCTTAAGAAGCCTGCCCTCTTTTGCATTTCTTATAAAAATTACTTCATAGAAATGTTACTCCCTAGGAATTAATGCACAGATTTATTCTAATCTCTGGATTGTGAATACTTTATATAAAACTCTTCCCTTCCCAGAAGTGAATGTCACTCACTCCTAAGTGAATGACAAAACAGACTCCTTATCAGTGTGAATAATCAAATCAAGATAAACAGAAGCTTCTCTCTGATTTTGACCATCAACAATGGAACTCCAGTAGTCAATGAGGAGACTTCAGAAGGCAATAAAGCACTTAAGAAATCTTTCTATAACTTACTAGCTGCCGGCAGAGTCTCCTCATTGCCACCTTCATTTCTTGATTCCTGAAGGTGTAGATCATAGGATTCAGGAAAGGAGTGAGAACTGCATCAAAAATGATCAGAAACTTATCCAGGTGTGTGGAGGGAGATGGCCATGTATAGAAGAATATCAAAGGACCAAAAAACAAAACTACCACGGTGATATGAGCTGAAAGTGTGGACAGAGCCTTGGATGACCCAGCTGAAGAGTGTTTCTGAACAGTGAGAATGATGACAATATAGGAAATGATCAATATGAAGAAGGAACCCACAGAGATGAATCCACTGTTAGCTGTGACCATAAATTCCAGTTGGTAGGTATCTGTACAGGCAAGTCTGATGAACCGAGGAAGGTCACAGTAAAAACTGTCCAACACATTAGGGCCACAAAAGGGTAAGTTTACTACAAAAGCCAGTTGAACCATAGAATGAATAAGGCCAATCACCCAGGCAGCCACTAAAAAGAAAATGCACATCCGTGGGCTCATGATGGTCAGGTAGTGCAGAGGCTTACAAATGGCCACATACCTGTCAAAGGCCATGGCTATGAGCAGCACCATCTCCACACCACCAATGGAGTGAATGAAGAAGATCTGAGTGATGCAGCCTCCAAAGGAAATGACTTTACGCTTTCTGAAAAGGTCATAAATCATCTTGGGAGAAGTGACAGAAGAAACACCCAGGTCAATTAAAGAGAGGTTGGCCAACAGAAAATACATAGGGGAGTGTAAGTGAGGGTCATAAGTCACAGTGAGCATAATGAGGGAGTTTCCCATCATGCTTGCCACGTAAAACATGGAGGAGAACACAAAGAGGAGAAGCTGGATCTCCCATGAACTGGTGAGTCCCAGGAGCACAAACTCTGACACCACAGAGTGATTCACTCTATCCATTGGCTTTGTTAGCAGGATTACCTGAAGGAAGTGAATAGGAAAAAATATGGGATCATAAATTATGATCATTATACTTCTAAACTAGGAGGAAGAAGTCAAAATTGTGATAGCCTATTTCCATTTTAGCATTACATCTGAACTAATATGCTCATGGCCTCTGAAATTGTGATCGCACCGAGAAGTTGCTGACTGACACATGCAGCTGCTGTTCATCACCAAGTTATCTCTGCATGTAATATTTCTCTTCCTCCTCCCAGGGTAGATGCTGTAATGTTCCTCATGATATAAAAGATAGTCAGCATGGGTAACAGCCATTCAAACACAAATCCTTTTGATTTTTGGTACAAGACTAATATAGCCTTGCCCTGTCACATAAAACTAATTACTATTGCATCCACTTCCAGGCCTAAAAGCTTTAGTGTGGCAGATCTTTATTCACTTCCTTTGCATTCCTCACTTTGGGAATTTATTTACCTTCAGAACTTATTAAATGTTTACTACATCTGTGAAGTCTTGCTTTATATTATTATTGTTTATTTTACTATCTCTTATATTGTAATGAACTGGGTACAGGTCTAACTCACAAGTAGACTGTAAGCTCCTTAACGGCAAGGATTATGACTTATTCATATTTAGATTTCCTGAAGCAGTGCTATTGAAAAGTGGTCCACAGACAGGTTCAGGTCCATGAACATCTGTTACCTGTACATACCACGTTAGGTATAGAAATCAACAGTGTAGCTGTTTGATACTATGGCAACAGCCAAGAGTCTAAGTTTGTATTTTACTGAAATATCTGTTCATGAAGGACTAGAAATAAAATTTTAAAAACACCTGGCCCTTCACTACGGATCATTTGAGAAGCACTGCCCTAGAGTTATTTGCACATAATCGGAAAAACGTAAAACTATGAAAAGCAGTATGGTGCGTTGAAAAGCACATTGTACAAACCTCTATGTAAGAACTTATCACATTATCTTGTTATTATTTGCTTTTATTTAGAGAAGAGGCCTAACCTACTTTAATCACTGACTGGTTGATCTTGGGTAAGTTACCTAAACCCTTTGAGCCTCAGTTTACTTATCTATGAAATTGCAATTAGTAAAATAATTAATGCATTTTAATTATATGGCTATATTAGATATTCAGTAAATGTTAATTTTACTTCCCTTTCTTTTAGTTGCCCAAAATAGCCCTCATCACATGAGATTAAGTTAATGAATGAATTTTAAAAATGAGGTGGTATTCGCCAATGGAAAGCATCAAAATTCCATAACAAGGAACATATTTCATAATGGATTATGATTATCTCCTTCTATAAAATTCATACTCTTCTAGTTATAGAAATAAAAGTTATCTTATGCAAATTAATTAATTTTCTCTTAAGGAACATTATTCCTTAGTAGTATCTACCACAAATTTAATTTATTGATTATTTGTTTTTGTTTTTGAGTTCTCCTCACAATTAGACTGCAAGCCCCATTAAGTTTGGGACCACATCTGTCTTGTCACTAATGTGTCCAGAACATTTGAATTACTCTAGGTATGTAATAGGGACAAATAAATACTTGCTGAAAAAATTAATAAAATTTTCATTTGTTTGGGTTAGAGACTGACCAGATGAGGAAAGGTCAAGTCAATGGAATTCAGGAAAGGTGAAAGATGTGTCTAAAAGGAAGACCAAAAGTAAGAATAGGACTAAAAGGAAGTATTCTGAACCTATTCAAGAAAACTGAAATCAATGAGATCAGCTGTGGGACCTACTGATAAACTTAAGATCCCTCATTTAGGAAAATCTCTAGGTGTTATACATCGAAAAATAAATACCCAAATACATTAACTTGACCGAAACAATAAATTTACTTCATGTTAGAGCTTAGACTAGAACCGAGGTTCACTGACTCCAAGTCAATACTCTATCCAGTTCCCTGCTGGATATGACTCCCTGAAATTTCAGCCTGAATAAAAATATCGCAGAGTAATAACAAATTGTTTGTGAAAGATGAGCCCCTCTAATAGTTGATGACTACTACATAATGACACACCAGTGACAATTAACCATCACTGACAACTGTCTATCAACAAATTAATGTAACTCAGTGTATTGGGAAACTTGGCAGGGCACTAAAAGACTTGTACTAATTGTTCAGGAAAACTCTCCGAGTTGAACAGGTGGTCTTCTGAATGGACTCATAACAAATAATAAGCCAGTTTGATCTGATTTATTCAACCCTTCTTTCCAGAGAAGAAGCTTAGAACCTTGAAAAGGATCCAGCATCAGCTAACCACATGGAAGCCTCCACAATCTTGCCTATATTCAAGTTCTACACCTTCATGAAATCATTCTTGACTATTCAACTCAAGTAGTTTTCTGTTTCTAATGTTTCATTTCAACTTCCCAAATGGATCATGGGGCTATTCTATCTACTATATTTCTTTATAACCTTCACAGTACCTAGAAGATTGCTAGGTTCATAAGAAGTCTTCAGTAAACAGCTTGAGTACTTAGCTAAGCCGTAGTATATTGATGTTGATCATCAATCTCAGTGTGGTGCAGGGACTCTAGACTTAATCTAGGGTTTCACACTAAAGATAGATTCTCATGTGATGATGTCATTCTTTGGTTTCAGCTCTCAGGACGTTTGCAAATAGCAAACAATATCTTAATAGCAACTATTACTAAAAGAAAGATGCCGCATTGTATAATGAAATGAATAAAGGCTTCAGTATCTAAAACACCACATTTACATCCTGCCATCTAATAACTCAGTGACATTGAGTGACACACATTTCATTCATTTCATTTCTGAGCACTTTATTCCACATGTAGAATGGAGATAATTCATGTCATACAGAACTATTATGACAATGTGAGATGATGTATGTCATCAAATCCAGTTCATTACACCTCTGAAATGCATCTAGTAATGGAAATAAATGATCTGTCCATAATAAAGGAATAGATAAATAGATTATTGTATATAATATAATGGAATGAATTAAATGAAAGTAACTGAATGAACAAGATTTACATTTCTCACCATGGATTAATCTCAAAAATATCCTATTGAATGGAAAACATCAAATAACAAAGTAACACATATAATAAATGATTTGGTACATTTTAAAAGCAGTAATTACATATTATTTATAAATATGTACATATGCAGTAAAAATATAAGAAGTTGAACACAAAGGATATACAACAACTTCAGAATAGTGATTTTCTCTGGGGAGGGAGAGAGAAAAATGTCTTAGGATAAGTGATTTCAATTGTATTTGTAATATTTTACTACCCAAAACTTTATAAGATCTGATTTTTAAAATGACAATTGATAATGTTTCAAATCTTTAATTTAATAAATGATGCCAGTAATATTATTTTTGGTACTTTTTAAATGGTGGAAATATGCCACAATTCCTTTTTTAAGTTTAATGGATCTGCCACATATCTGCTCCTCTCTCTTCTTGCTGCCACTGCATACATCAACTCTGACAAGCAAACCCTCATCAAGATCCTCTCCTTCCAATATTTTTTCTTTTCTAACAATTATTCATCAGCATTCAGAACAGGCTTTATCATAGCGTTAATGATTTCATGGGTTTTTTTCACTTCCAGATGAACAGCAAATTCCTAACAGAGCATTCAAAGCCTTTTCGGGTCTGATTCTTTCCAATCTCATTTCCAACCTCATTTCTCCTCCTCCCTTTCTTGCATCTCATGATACAGCAACACATAATTGTTTCCAATAATGATTGTATGATGATTCTCACTCCCTGCCACTGGTAACAGAGTGATTTAATCACAGTCTGTGCTGAATCCAAAACATTACAAAGCCATTTGACCTTTTCTAATATCTTTAACATTACTCTAGACACAGTGTAGTTCTAGTTTAAAATCAAGATCAGTTAACCTTTTCCAAGTGTCAATACTCTCATTATTATTCTCCTGTATTACCCAATTCCTTATTCCAGATGTTTTCTACCCTGCATCAGGATAACACTCATCCCCTTAAGATATGATTTATGTCCACAGCAATTCCAACAATAGAATCTTATCTAACACTAAAACTACTCTTCCTAATGTTAAATTTATTTCCATACTTCCATTTTACCTGCATGAAGAGAAGAGCACATTCATGGAGTCCAACATTTGCCTGTGCTCTCTAAAACAAAATGCCAAATAAAATTCTGCCACTGGAGAAAATGAAACTAATTAACAGCTCTACAGGACAGTGACCAAATGATAACTGCAAAGACATGAGCTTAGAAGGAGCTCATGGGTCAAGGGACTTTGCCCTTAGAGATCTATTTGGTTTGAACAACCAAAAATTTCTACAAACTTATAATAAGGCACTAGAGAAGAAAAGGGAAATAAAAGTGTAATATTTTCTGCTTAATATCTTTGGGCCATTTTGTTGGCCATTTTACAAATATTGGTTATTACCTATTAGAAGTAATATCTGAAAATAAATTTTAACTCAAATAAGTTCACTATAATCATCTTGATCATCTCTAGAAAAACCAATGTGCTTAATTTTTATATACTTAAAATGGTGGAAGAATATACACAAAGGTTTCATTTTTAAACAATCATGTATTGAGCAATTATGAATGTGCACAAAGATTTAGCAGTACAGAAATTCATTCCAGGGACTAGAACTTAAAATTAAAACAACTGAAACATCTATTGATTGATGATAAATTAAATTATGCTACACCCATAAGCTGAAATTCCCTATAGGCACTAAAAAGTGTTTTCAGACTCTATACGGTTAAAAGAAAATAACAGTGTTGAGTGAAATAGTGAATAGCTAAAAACATGGGTATTATGCTGCTGTGCATATAAATATATATATAGACAGAAAGACAATTAACCTTTTTCAATAAGTTCTTCAAGACAGTGGGATTACCACGTTAGAAAACAAAGGTTTTTGTCTTTAATCTCTGTACATTTCTATTGGTCAAGATCCTGCCAGGGCAAGAGATGGCACATTCAAATTAGGGAACCTGGGAATATTCACTAAGCCCTGGACGGTGTGAGGGAAAATAAGGAGTGGTGCAATACATCAGGCTAGTCAAAACAGGAGCAGATAGAGTATTCAGGGTGAAAGAAATTGAACATCATAGAAGAATAGTTATTGTATCATTTCAGAATGATCTAAACCCAAAATATTAGCTGCCACCAGTGTTCTTCATATGAATTAGCTAGGAGAAAAAATGGAATAAAAATAATTAGCATAAAACATGGCTGCCATGATCCCCATTTCTAAAGCAGTCATGAGGCTTATGTTGATAACAGAATTTCCTCATTTCACCTTATCTTTCATCAGTACTTAGTTGTACCAAGTGCTTTACCTGTTGGGATGACCAAAATTTAATTCTTATGGGATATTAGTTGTGACATGATCTTTTGTTTATTGCATTGCCACTGTTTTCCATTGACCAGAACTAATGGGCAAAGGAGTACTAAGAAGCATCCTAGTAAATCCCCTAAGTTTTGGACTTAATACTCCTTGTCCCAATTGTGTGGTAGGAATCATATTTCCCCTTGGTAATTGGGGTCTGTCACCCCAGCAAACAGTGTTGCCCTTACATCCAAATACGAGAGTCCTCTGCTCTTGACCCCTTCCTTTAGAGGACTCTAAATTAGCTCTTTCACCATGGAATGAAAGAGACCAAAGAGACATGCCCTCCTCCTTCTAACCCATATTCAGGGTCTTCCCAGGAATTTTTTCCAAATATCCCCAAGTCCACAATCCAGAGGTTTTGTATTTATATGTATATACATTATGTATATATGGCAGTTTGATATAGTTATGAATTTCAAAAATAGATATTGGATTATGCTTGTAAACTGGTCTGTTTCTCTGGGTGTGATCAAGTTAGGAATAGGGCTTTGATTAGGCCACGTCAGTAGAGCGTTGAGCCCCACCCCTTGGTGAATTGGGAATCAAAGATAAAAGACATGTCAAAGGACAGGGTTGGAGATTTTTGAGTTGGAGTTCTGATGTGGAGTCTTAAGCTGGAGCCACGGGGTAAGCATACAGAGGAGCTTGGTTGTAAGGAAGGAGAGAAGTCCCCAGGAAAAGAGACGTCATTTGCCTAATGGTTCACAGCTGGCCTTGTGGAGAGAAGCAAAGGCTAGAGAGCCTTATATTCTACAGCTGACCTTGTGGAGCCCAGAGAAAGCAAGCCCCAGGAAGAGAGGAACCCAGGAAGCCTGAACCCTTGCAGACGTCAGCAGCCATCTTGCTCCAACGTGTGGCAACAAACTTTGGTGAGGGAAGTAACTTATGCTTTATGGCCAGGTAACTGTAAGCCTCTACCCCAAATAAATGCCCTTTATAAAAACCAACCAATTTCTGGTATTTTGCATCAGCACCCATTTGGCTGACTAACACCATATGTAAAAATATAGCTATCACATATATCATATGTAGAGGGGTAGAAACATACTTAATATTTTGCTAGTTTGATTTATAACTTTCAAATATTTCAAAGTATGACTTGTGGGATTCCATTTTTACTCTTGTCCCAGGCCCCAAAAATTTCAGGGACAGGCCCTTTTCTGCCTGCTGCTTCAGTAAATCGAGTTGCCCAAAGTGGTCAGAGGCCATTCTCAATTATGCTCCCTATTAAAAGCATTCCTCCCTAGAACAAGAGCATTTCAAAATCTGCTAAACCTAAGTTCACATGAGTAGAAAGCAAAAAATTTCCCCATTGATGATTTGGTCTAATAGAATGACTTCTTCCACCTTGGATTCCTGCATTCTGGCTATGGGAGAGATGACACCATACCTTCACCAATTGCTTTAAGGTATGCATCAATAGGACAATATCCCCAAATTTTAAGATGCTTCTCTCCCAGGTGGTACAAAAGCTAAGCATTCAATAGGCTATTCTACCACTCTCAATTCTGGATGATGGAACATGAGTATGTTTGGTGAATTCTGATAAGTGTAAGCCCATTGCCACTCTTCATTTCCTACAAAATGTGTCCAAAAACAATGTGGTATGTGGAGACCATAGTAAGTATTCTTCAAGTCTGTGAATGGCAGTGCTGGCAGAAGCACTAGGGTAGGAAAGATAAATCAGTTCCCACAATATATGCATATCCCTTTGAAGATAAGTCTCTACCCCTTCCACGATAGAAGGGCTTAACTCTATTCAACCTGCTACAAAGTGACAGTTCCCTCAGAGTATGATGACATATGGTACTACACAGAGGGTAGAGCATTCCCCTTTGCTCAGCAGCTTGGACACTCAGCAGTGATGGTATCCAAATCAGCCTTAGTGAGTGAAAACTCTTGTTGTTGATTCTGTGCAGAGATTTCATATATGCTGCTATGGCCACTTTTTACAGAACTATTAAGCAGTACTAGGGTATCTGGGGAAAGCTACTGACTAACATTCACAGGGGCAAGTCATCATGTCCCTGTACAGTGAATAACCTATAATGGGCTTTACTATAGGGCATGTGTATCTTTGTTCTCTGTTCCCTTTCTGAGAAGTCCAGCTACATACCTCTCCCCAGAACTCCACATCAATAAATTTATAATCTTGTTGTTTCTTACGCCTGACCATCCAGCCAAACCATTAGCCTTGCCCAAGAATTACTGTAGATCCACATCTCAGGCCATCTGTCCTTCCAAAGGAAATATACAGCTAAATGAATTCCCTGAAATGCTTCCCTTTAGAAGAGTTTCACATCACTACTATCCTTCACAGTAATCTCTGTAAGGTTTAATGCAGTGGCCATACAATTCCAGCTGGTGCCAGCATAACAAGAAAATCCACCTATAGGCCAAGCCCATCTTTTCTCCTCCTTTGTTTATTGGTCAAATTAATAGAAAATTCCCCATGTGGGGAGAGAGAGAAAAGTAGTGAAGCAGTAGGAAACAATGGAAGCCTGAACCACCTGCTAATGCAGGTTACTTTTGCTTTCTAGACTGGCAAATGGACTTTTCTTGCTCCAGAGTCAACTCAAAAGCAGAAGTCTTTTGAATTATCCAATAAATAGTTTGGAGGCACACATTCATGTTTGGCATATGTCATACACAAAGAAATTGATCAAGGATTGAGACTTTACCTCTGTACTGGGTATTGCACTATATAGCAACTTTAAAAGGGATATCCCAACTGTGCATTGCGTCTACCTCAGGAGCCCGCGAGGGAGGTAGTTGGAAGAAAAACTTAGGCGGAGAGGAAAGGTTGCCCATACTGGCACAGCCACAGTCTGCTCCAGGCAAACAGGCAAGCAAGCATGGCTGTTCTTTATTTGCAAGATTATTCATACACTATTGTTATTACTCAAATGTTTCACAGAAGGAACATAATTAGCTACAAGGCATACTGAGCCAGGAGACAAAGGACTGTGAGCTAATAGCTGATCCAGGAGTTGGTCTTAACCCTCACACACTTAAACTTACACAGACATTGCCCAAATCTTACCCCTCACACACCAACATAACCTACACCACTTAGAACAGGGGTCCTTAAATGTTTTTGTTCCACAGACCCCTTTGTCAGTCAGGTGGAAACCATAGACCCCTTACCAAGTCCACACTATACTGCGTATTATTTAATAAATATATCACACCTGCACCAAGAAGTCCCCACAAGAATAATGTTTTTTTGAATTTCAATTCAAGTTCACAGACCCCTTGTAAAGAACCCCTAACTTAGAAACTTCGCTGATGTATTAGGCCCCTGAACATTTTTACATATGTCTTCCTAAGGCCTCTAGGGTACTAGCCACTTCTAGCTCACCAGCTCTAATTAACATATCACCAGCATAATAGACCAACATGATATTCCATGTGATACTAAAACCCACAAGAAAATGAAATGAGAAGGATCAGGAAAATTGAGTCAAAAGTTGGTTTCCTTGGGAAACAGACACTGAAGGAGATCAGCATGCAGGAAATTTATTAGGGAAAGCTATTAGGATCAATACTAGTTAAGGGTAGAGAATTAAGCAAGATTTGACAGAATAAAAAGTTGGGTGGCAGTACATTTACAAGGCTTCAGCCAATACTGCAGGGAGCTGTGAACCTGGGATGAATCTTCAGAATCATCTCAAACTGGGGTGTTAACCAATCACTGTATACAAACTACCACAGGAAGGAGACCAGCCTTGAGTAAGGCAGATAGCGCTCTTTAGTCAAGGCAATTCCCAAAGAGATCTGACTGATGAGAAATGTCAAACATCAACTGTCCCAGAAAATGGGGGAATAGATCCTTCTGTCCTGAAGACAGGGTCTGTGTGGTAGAGCACAGCTTACATGACATCCACTCCATAAGCCATTTGCAACTATTTGCTTCAGTTGCGTTCTGGGAGAAGCTTCTTGAGGACTCTGGTGCACCTCCTATCCTGGGGAAATCTTATAATAGGAAACTTAATAGAATGAAATACAACCACTTTGAAGCCATGACTGGTACTCATCTCCCTCCTCTAGTATATATTCTAGATTCCTCTGTCAGAAATTCCACTGGCTTAGGTGGCTCACCCAGTAAGGGAACCTCAACTCTCATCCATGTGCACTCCAAGCCCCTTTTTGTACTATGCCCTTCTCATGCCATAGCTGCCACACTTGTCCTTTGACCATAGAAATTGGTGCAAATGTTTCCTCCTATTGTGCAGACCAGGACTTCTAAATCCACAGTGCCAGAGTTGCAGGGATGGAAGCTCAAATTCCCCAACCACCCCTTTCCTCCTGGACCCATGAATGCTACCTAATGGGGCATAGTACCATAATAGTTTTTAATTTAACATATATACTGCATCCTGGAAAATGGCACCCCATTCTCAAGATATCATCTCCAAGCTGGCGTTTTAGCTATACCTGCAATAAACTGTTTGATTGCTCAATTAGACTAATAGTTTCTAGATGGTGTTGCAGGTGATAAGATCAGTAGATCTAATCGTCATGTGCCCTCTCCCACTCTTCCTTTGCTTTAAAGTGGGTCCTTCGTATGGCATGATTTTATGAGTGTTCTGCCCACCTCCTATTCACACCATTAGTTAAGGATGGATCCCCCACCCTAAATAATATGTGATGGCCAAACATGTGACACCTGTCACTGGACAGGTAAGACTGGGAGCAGTTTATTAGTCACATATACTCATATCCCGGGGAAGTATGGCACCACATGCCATACAGGGCCACACCACAGTTAAACTTGGGAGAAAAGTGAACCAACAAGGGTTGTGGTAAGCAGACTTGTAATGACAAGAAGGCTGGGTGTCTCTTGGTTCCCAGAGGAGGGTGTAATTGACTTGTTCTAATGATTTCAAGTGTTGGGAAGCAACTGAGGCCCATTAGATGAGGATGGGGTGGAATGTAGCATGTCTGGCTGATAGGGAAACTAGCTGGATGGTGAATTTTTCCCACTATGTGGGAGGCAATATCTGGAAAGGGCAGAGGAACTCACAGTTAGGCTTTTGGGGCCTTATGAGGTTCTAAGATATTAAGGCAGTGCTTTAATATTACATTTTAATTTCAGGCTTTATAATATAGTGGGCTGCCATATTTATTTGTTAAATATTTTGTAAACCTTAGGAAAATATTTGCTCCAGAATCATAGAAGTTTGTTTTGTGATTATCCTATCAGTGTTTGCTATAAAGTATACATCTTATCTCTTCCCACTACCAATCTTTCTAATACCATAGAGTATGCTAGGTAGAAATGCCCAAGCAGCAGTGTCATTTGAACACAGCCTCCACCTACTGCAGAAGAATCCTTTCCAGATCTAAGCTGCATTCAAAGCTGAAAGCCTTTCACTTCATCCAGCATATGGGTTGGAGCAGTATTCCTGGGTATAGAATATGCTTCCTCCAAAACCAGAAGAAGCCAGGGTGCTTATTAGTGGTACAAGATTCAAAATATAATTTGTCCTTTACTTTGAAGGGGATGCTAAAATTTAATGATGTGCTTGTTTCCTGATTCTTCATCGAGTTAATCTTCCACCATCTAGAGTACACACAAATTAACAAAACCCCCAAGGTACTTGCCACTTCTTGCTCATCTGGTTTGATTAGCATGATGTCACCAACATAATGGACCATTATGATGTTCTGCAGAACATCAAGATGACCTAGGTCTCTTAAAACTATATTATGGAAGAAGCTGCTGGAGCACAAGGAGATCAATGGTCATCTCAAGGAGTTAAAGGAACAAGTAAAAGAAATTGCCAAGCAGTATGAAAAGTCTGAAAATATTCTGAAGGTCCTACAAAGTGTTGGATAGATTGTGGGTGAAGTACTTAAGCAATTAACTGAAGAAACATTCATTGTTAAAGCTACAATGAGTTGTCATTGGTAGCCTGACAAAAGTAAGCTGAAACCAGGAACGAGAGTTGCTTTGGATATGGCTACACTATCATGAGATATTTGTTGAGACAAGTTGATACAGAACAGATCTGGGAATTAAGACAGGTAATAAAACTACCTCTTACAAACCCAAAACTATTTTAGCATGTAGAAATAATACGTCCAAAAGGCTGTTTGTTATATGCACCACCTGGTACGGGAAAAGCACTCTCGGCATGAGCTGTTGCTAGCCAGCTGGACTGCAATTTCTTAAAGGTTGTATCTAGTTCTATTGTACATTGTGCATTGGTGAAAGTGCTCATTTGATCAGAGAAATGTTTAATTATGCCAAGGACCATTATTTTTATGGATGAAACAGATGCTATTGGTGGTCGTCGGTTTTCAGAGTCGAGAACTTTAATGGAGTTACTGAATCAAGTGGATGGACTTGCTACTCTGCATAGAATTAAAATGACCATGGCTGCAAGCAGAACAGATACTCTGGATCCTGCTTTACTGCATCCAGGAAGATCAGCTAGAAAAATACATAATGAATAAAAAACATGTATGAAAAACATCATAAAATTAGTAATTAAGTAATTCTACTTCTAAGATTAGTACAGAGAAATTTGTTTGTTGATGCTGCATTTATTGCAGCATAGGTTAAAAAAGAAGAATGTATTGAACCTTTTCATATTTGCTGTGTGAGCATTTTGTAAGACATTGAAAATGGCTTGAGATAGTAGTACAAGGGAACATTTCTTGACTTTTTTTTTTGAAAGATTTATTTATTTATTTACTTTTATCCATTTTTACCCCCCCACACACACCCATTTTTGCTGTTTTTGTGTCCATTCGCTAGGCAACTCTCTGAGTCCATTTCCTGCCCTCTTCTCATTCTTCTCCTCCTGTCTTCACTGGGATTCGATCCTCGGAACCCCCAATGTGGGAGAGAGGTGTCCTACAGCCTGTGCCTCCTTAGTTCCTGGTTTTTCGGTGCGTCTTGTCTTCGCTGTCCCTTGTGTCACTTTCTTGTTAATGTCATCATCTTGCTGCATGGCTTGCGGGGCATGGGAGCGCACCCGTACATGGGGCCTGGCAGCCCATGCACCTTCTATAGTTTTGGTTTTTTTTTTCAATTTTTACTAGGAGGTCCCGGGGATTGAACCCAGGTCCTTCCAATATGGGAGACGGACACACAACCATTTGAGCCACATCTGTCCCTTCTTGACTTATTTTATCCCATTTGTTTTCCTCATCTTAAAAAAATTGGAAAAATCTGTTTGATTCAGTTACTCTACATATATTTTTGTATTTTCTAGTACATTCACCATGATTCTTTAGTAAGTAAACTATTTATTTGATAGCCAAGATGAAGTTGTATTTAGAATTTTTAGACCTTTGAATTTTATTTTAAAACAGTACCTACAATCTGTATCCATAAATTGTCTTATTATACTTAACATGGATGTATGTGTATGTAGGTAACTGAAATAATACATGCATATCTGTACCTTTTTTACGATTAAAAGTAATCATTGCTAATAAAAAACTACAATATGGCAAAGGGCAAGTTTGCAAATGTATACTATCGTCCATTCCAAGAAAATGCTGTTTCTAATTTTTTCTGAATGAGATAGGAAAGAACATTTACCAGATCAATGGCCACATATTATAATTTGTTCTAGCAAAGGTAACACTTTTGGCTCAACACCTGCAATTAAAGTTACTACTTGGTTGAATTTACATTGTCATCCTCCAGGATCTGACTGACTCTCCTAGGGGCCACACTGCTGAATTAAATGGAGGTATGGTAGGGACCACCATTTGGGTATCTTTTTGCCACCACCAACCCTCCAGAGCACAATATAGTTTTTGATATACTATTTTGGTCAGGTGTGGGGCAATTTAGTGCCTTCCCCACAACAGCTCTTACTCTACAAGTCCAGGAACGAGCATGATGGTTGGTGCAAGTATGTTCATTCCAATTATACATACAGGAACTGGTGTAATGACCACTGAATTGGTCCTTGGATTCAGTGGACCCACAGTGAGACAGATCTGGACCAGGATTCCACGTATTGCCTAACTCCCACATGATCCCATGCAAACAAAAGGGCCATCAGGACTGTAGATGCCAGTGTCAGCTTAGACTCTATGTCCAACAGTCCTCAAAATGTTTTAGTATTTTTTTTTTCCTGGTGTGATTATGGAAATAAATGACCATATGTACCTTTGGGAAAGGATGAGTGAGTCATTGTCTGTATATGACTGAGGTGTTCCACAGTCCTTCCTCCTAGAATTTTTATTAAAGCTGTCTTTGTGAATGGAATGTCCCCCAAACCTTCCCAGTAGGGAACAGTTTGGGGTTAGGCAAGTAGATTACATATAATAGAACCTTTCAAATATTTTCTTGAGCCCTTAGATTCCATTCTCTACTGTATATCATAGAAATTCTGGCATTTTTAACTTCCTTGATAGCAGTGCCTAGGACAAAATGCCTTGTTTGTAGTACATACACAGTAATTATTTGTCAATTGATTGACTCCATAAATGTTGGATTTTGATGGTGATGAGGTCACCCAGAGGACTGGCCCACAAATAGGGATTATTTTCAAGTGTGGTAGATATTCTGATACCTTTATCAGAATACTGGAGGAGATAAGAAAGAAGAAAGAATGAGATAAAAAACCAGATCCTAGATCCAAACTGCCAGACTTTGAGTCCAGGCTCACTTCTTAATAGATCTTGAGCATATTTAATGTCTCTGTGGCTCAGATTCCTCATCTGTAAGATGGAGATAATAAGATTATCTGTTTCATAAGAGTCAAGGTAATGCTCTTAGAAAAAATACCTGGCCTGTAAGAAGCACTACATGAGTGCTATCTATTATTACCTGCCTGGGGCAGAATTGATGAGAGGCAATCATCACTCATTGGAGGAAATGACGGTTCATTTCTGTTCTTTAGTAACAATGTTAAAATAAATAAATAAATAAAAAGCTGTACAATTCCTGGAGAAAGTGAATTTTCAGATATTTTGGAAATATTTCATTTTCTATTAGCTGAAATACTTGAAATTTATCCTTCTGGGAAATAGATGCAAAGAATTAGTATGACTTAAGCCAAGTAGCACAATTTGCCAATCCCATTTGGTTCCCATTTAAGAAGGAAAACCATCAATTGTCAGTATTTAGGGGGCTTGAGGCCTATACAATACAAACTAATTAAGATCATTGTGAACACAGCTTTAGACAAAAGAATACTGTTTAAGAATGGAACTATAAAAATTTTTTTCATAATAAAAGCAATGAGTAAGAAATTCAACTTTAGTAGGACCTGAGCAAGGAAATGAATGGTAGAGGTCAAAACTAAGGAAGGATTTAGAAATGATGAAGTCCTAAATACTAATGACCATTTAAATGGAAGGACAGAATGTAAATGAGGAGTATAAAGATCTTTTTTTCAAATGGAGTTAAAATTAGGCCTAAAGGAAAAAGCTGAGGAGTGGAATATGAGCAGAAATCCAGAATGCAAAATTGATTCCTTGGTGGCAGAGCACTGACCTAGAAACCAGAGACATGGTTTCTGGGACCTGACTCTCTCCAGTGATTTTCTAACTGTGTGTCCTTGGGCAAACTGTAGTCACCCCTTAATTCTGAGAGTTCATCATGTGTAACTTGAAGGAATTAAGACAAATTGTAATGATAATCCATTCTAGTTTTAGATTCTAGAAGTCTAATATATGATTAATCATTTTCCAGATACACAGCTAGAGAAATCTGATGAAGAGGCAAAATAGGTAGAGACTGGAGCAATGGAACACAAACACATATGTAACAAAAAGAATTAAAATAGAGATAGTAAGTTCAAATCAAAGATAATGTGAATGCAAAGTTTGCCTAACAATAGAACAATTTATGTAGGTAAAAGATAAAATATGATTTGCTCAATTACATAGACTGTTCAAAGTGGTAGGTTACACGATGTAATTCTTTGATGTACTGAGTTGTCAAAATAATATCACTTCTAGTTTAAAGGCAAAATATCATAATTTAATAGATAGTAGATATTGAGGTATATAACATGGCCTGTCTTGGATATTTCCCTGAAATCTCAATAATATATTTTCTCCAACCAACATGAGGGAGAATCTAGAGTTCCATGACTTCACAATGAATTTACAAAATCATTCTGTAATGCACCAGACAACGGCCTAGACTCTTCATTGCCACTTTCATCTCTTTGTTCCCAAATGCATAGATGACAGAATTCAGTAAAGGAGTGATAAATGCATCAAAAATGGCAAGATTCTGTTTTTCTGCGGGGACCTAGGCTCCGCGGTCGCCGTGCGGTACGTCGCCTTACGTGTTACTACGCAGCAGCCACCAGGTCAGTCCCTGTCTGCTAGCCCCAGGCAGGTCAAAGTGATGAGCCCCCCTCAGGGGAATGTTGCGCGTAAGGAGCCGGCCTCGAGAGACGAGGGAAGTGCCCCGAACCGGGCTGCGGCGAGAAGACTGGCTGTAGTCCCTGAGGTCCCCGAAGGCGGAGAGCGCGAGCCTGGGACACCCGTGCCCGAGAATGACTCCTCAGCAGGGTCCCCGCACGGAACCGCTCTGCCGGGAACGCGCTGCCAGCGCCGCTCCGGGCCCTGCCCTCTCTGGGAGCCCACCGGCGCGCGCCGGCTGCAACCTGAAGAAAACGAGCCCAAGGCCCAGGAGGGGCCTCTGGGGGCACACAGCTCTGGGTGGCCTCATCCTCGCTGGCCCTGCTCACCTGTGTTCTTAACTGGCCCCGTAGGGATGGAGGGACCCAGACTGTCAAGGAGGTCCAGAGAAGGGGTACACAACAGGGTCTGCCCAGTGGCGGGGGTCCAGGTCCAGCGGGAGCTCCAAGGTAGGGCCAGGCTGATGGGGTGGCCTTCTGCTCGCCACTTCCTTACGGCAATGGGCAGTCACGGGAGGACAGGGCCCCCAATGCCCCCCACCCAACAGGCCCAGTAGCAGATGGCAGATCATTGACTTCAGCCTGAGGGACACTCTCCGGACCGACAAAATAGGCTCCTTGCTGCCAGGCTCACACAGCTCCAGTCAGTCCATATGCTGCTGCCAACTGGATCGTCCCACACCCTGGCTTCTTCATGGCATTCCCGTTTGGGAACTTGCAGTGGCCTGGAGCCCAGCCTCCTTGGACTTCCAGTTCAGGCCTGGCCTTCCCTAACCCATCTCATCTCACCTTGACTCCTCTCTTTCCCCTTCATCACCAGCCACACAGAGATCTCTTCCTTCCTCTGAGTCTGGGCCCATCATCTTCCCCCAGGATCCATTCCCCTTTCTCTCTGACCTTCCTTCAAAATGCAACTAAAATTTCACTCCCTCCCCAAGCTTGGTAAACCCCATGTGTGTCAGTATTCTCAAAAGAGTCCTGATTTTACATAAATATACTATTCTCAAAAAAGGTGATCCATTTAAATATTCAATTGGTCAGACTTTTCAAATAATTACATTTGCAAATGAGAAAGAAAATTCTTGGGGAAAAAAAAATTTAAAAAGAAAATTCTTGGCCAGAACATTACCCTGATTTATGACTTGGAGAATACGGTCTCTTTATTCCTGAGACCTTCCCTGATCACTCCAGTTCCTGGGCCTTTATCCCTAACTAGATTGTTAGCCCCTTAAAGGCAGAGTCTATGTCTTAGTAAATATGTAGAATTTCCAAATATTTTGAAATTTTGGGGGAAAAAGTCCAGAAGTTTGGAGAAAATAGAAATAGAATTAATGAATATTTTTACACTTATCACAAATAAATTTTTTAGAATGTCAGAAAAATACACTATGCACAACTTGGTTAAGACTCCAAATTAATACAAATCAATGTGATAAAATATAGTAGAATATTGGGATGGAGAGAGAATTAGGCTTTTAGTTTGGTCAATCATCTATAAACTTGGGCAGGTTTAACTTCTCTGGAGGTGCAGTCTCTCCATGTTGAATTTAGGGATAATGAAAACACCTGCCCACATGTGCTTTACAAGATGATCATGGTGACGATCAAATGTGAAATGGAGTTAAGAGTGTTAAGATTTTCTTTTTGGGAAGCGGCTGTGGCTCAATCAGTAGGGCTCCCGTTTACCATATGGGAGGCCCCGGGTTCGGTTCCCGGGGCCTCCTGGTGAAGGCAAGCCTGCCCGCACGGCGTGGTTAGCTGACCCAGCGAGCACAAGCAGCAAGGGGGGGATAAATGAATAAATAAATAAAATCTTAAAAAAAAAAAAAAAAAAAAGATTTTCTTTTTAAATATATTCTGTCCAGAAAAGAAGTCAATAAATTTTCTAATGAAAGTTTAAAAAATAATAATAATAATAATAATAAAAAATGGCAAGATTCTTATCCAGGTGTGATGTGGGAGAAGGCCATGTGTAGAAAAACATCAATGGCCCAAAGAACAAAACCACCACAGTGATATGAGATGACAAGGTGGAAAGGGCCTTGGATGAACCATCTGAAGAATGTTTCTGAACAATGAACAGAATGAAGATGTAAGAAATGACAGATGTAAGACAAAGGAGCCCACTGAAATGAGCCCCCTATTGACAGTGACCATGAAATACAATTCTTGAGTGTCTATACACGCAAGCCTGAGGAGCTAGGGAAGGTCACAGTAAAAACTGTCTAATGCATTAGGGCCACAAAAAGGCAAATCTACCACAAAAACCAATTGGACCACTGAGTGGGTAATGCCTGTGATCCAGGAAGTGACTAAAAAGAATAGACACATTCTTGGACTCATGATGGTCAGGTAGTGGAGAGGCTTACATATGGGCACATATCTGTCAAAGGCCATGGCTATGAGCAACACCATCTCAGTGCCCCCAACAGCATGACTAAAGAGGATCTGGGTAATATATCCCCAAAAGGAGATGGCTTTACACTTCTTGAAAATATCACAAATCAACTTAAGGGCTGTGACTGAGCGAAATAGCACATCAATGATTGAGAGGTTAGTCAGGAGCAAATACATAGGGGAGTGCAGATGAGCATCCAAGGTTACAGTGAACACAATGACAAGGTTTCCCATTATAATTGCAAAGTACAACAAAAATGAGAAGACAAAAAGAAGAAGCTGGATCTCCCACGAATTGGTAAGTCCCAGGAACACAAACTCTGATACCACAGAGTAATTCATCCCATCCATTGTCTCATTTGCCTCAGTCCCCAAGACCAGTTTTCATATAACCTAAAGGAGGAAAAAAAAATGAGAAACAATTACCTAGGCAAGTAATAGTGTTCAAGAAGGAGAAGCTCCAGTGCATGAAAACAGTTATCATATTAACATCTCATACAACCAAATAACCTTCACACTTACACACTGGACTTCTACTCTGAGGGGTCAGCTGGTTTCCATATAACATTACGGTTTTCAAAGTTACTACTCCTAAATTAATTCCATTCCTATTTCTATTTCTCTTCTGTTTTCTTCTAGTGTTATGAACTTATTTCCTATTTCCAAATGCCCATTGCATTATACTTAGATGACATAGAAGGTCATCTTGAAATATTTTTTACTATGATTACAATATAAATAGATGGTTGTGATTTCAGCCGTTCATATGAGCCCCCTCACAATTACTCATGTACAGCACACAGATTTAAACAACTTTATTCCATTATTCATATTGCTCAATTACATTGTAAGAGTGTTCATTTCTTTCTTCAACTTCCAACATTTCTCTCATTCTATTCTCCAAAGCACAAGAGCCAACTCTCAAAGGCCCAACTCAACCCTCATTTGTGAAATCTTCCAAATCTGCCTAAGTCTCTAAACTCCTACTAAGCTATTTATTTCATTCTGTCTCTCATGATTGCATGCTGTCCATCTCTCGAACAAAAAATGTAGTTTCTTGGGAGGAAGAATCATGTCTAGTTCATATGAGCAGCCCCCGTCACCATCAGATTCACCAACCGTGATGAACAATAGTGTTTCACACTTTTGAAGAAAGGAAGAAATTAATGGAACTGAAAAATGACACTGGAGTCAAAAGATTCTTTGTGTGTATATATGCATGTTTATATTCAGTATGTTTTATATTACTATTACGTTTTCTGATGCCAATCAGGAATTATCACAGGATCCCAAGTCTCATTCCTTTAGTTGTTAAGCACACAAAGTAACATTTGCACAAGAAAATTATGTCATAAAAAGAAATATGAGGTCTCAATAGTCAAAAAAGGGTGTTTAATACGTTTCAAAATGAAATAAATCACTTTATTTTATAACCAATACAGACCTCAAAAAAAATCTCAATTTGTTACAGAAAATGGATCATGAGCAGAAATAATCACCTCTTCAATTATAGATATATACTCATTGGAGCCCCAAAGGTAAGAACTCTGTCATATAAAGACAGTCCTGGCTTTTTTTTCCAAAAGACATTAACAATGGATAAAAAGTGACAGAGCTGAAGTATTGGGTGAAAAGAGGCAGAGAGTGTCTGTGTCTGTACTTTGGGAGAGGATGATGATGCTATAAAGTCTAAAAAAGGAACTAAAGGATGATAGCCAGATTGCAGCATTCAGAGTTAAGACAAGATTACAATTCTTCAGGGATAAAGAATAACAGCCACAGACAAACCATCAGGAGTCTAGTGTTCAATGAGGTGTTTCTGATTTTAGCACAACATCCAGGGTTTGCCAGTGAAATAATTTATAAAGGAAGAGATAGAAGAAGTGACCTGCTCACTATTCCAAAGGTAGCTGGTGGCAGAGTTTATACTAGAACCAAGAACCCGTGACTCCCAGTGAAAGTTCTTTGCATTAAACAGCTTATGTATTTGTTTCCTTTTGCTCCTACAATAAATCACTACAAACAATGGCTTAAAACAATACAAATGGATTATGTTACAGTTTTGGTGGTGAAAAGTCTAAAATGGGTCTTATGGGCTAAATCAAAGTGTGCGCAGAGATGAATTCCTTCTGGAGACTCTGGGGGAGAATCTGTTTCATTGCTTTTTCCACCTTCTAGTGGTTGCTAGCATTCTTTGCCTCAGACCTTTCATTCATCTTCAGAGTGCATTCACTCCAATTTCTGCCTCTGTCATCACATTTCCTCTCTCTCACTGATCCTCCTGCCTTTTTCTTACAATGACACTTGTGATAACATTAGGCCAACCCAGATGATCTTTTCTCAAAACCTTAATTTAATCACATCTGCAAAGTCCCTTTGGCCATGTAAGGTAACATATTCACAGTTTCCAGGTATTAGGACATGAACATCTTTGAAGGGTCATTATTCTGTCTACCACAGCTTTCTTTCATGTGAACTAGTATTTTGGGGGCTGAAAATAAAATATTTCTTTTAGGAGGTACCGGCGATTGAACCCAGGACCTTGTACATGCAAAGCAGGTGCTCAACCACTGAAAATCTTAAAAGTAAGCAATGGATCTGACAGAGGGAATTTCAGACAGTCTGTCAAAAAGGTGGGAGAGAAATGGAGGAAGGAGGGATAGGTAGCACCTCCTAATTTCTTCCCTGTCACTACACATACGTGGCTTCTGATGCCAACAACATGTAGGACCAAGCCTTGATAACTTATCAGTAATAATAAGGAAATTATGCTAATCAGCTAACCCATATGTTCTTGGACAAGTTGTTATGCCATGTATATAATTGACCCTGAGTGGTTTTCTGAATAGTTTTTGTTAATTAATTCAGTAAATATTTTTGAGTTCCCAGAAAGCCATGCAGCAATCTGGGATTACAGCTATATCATTGACAAGAACTCCTGCCTTTGTGAAGTCTCTATTCATGATAGAAAATGCAATTTTTATTTGTTACATAGAGATCTTCCTTCTCCATAAAGAGTAAGAACACTTGAAGGAATTCTATAATTCATCAAATACCTGGGGAGTCTCAAATGCTCTGCTTGTTTCTAGTTCAAGTTACACCTTATGGAAGCCTCTCCTCAATGTACTGATTTTTTCCTTTATCTGAATTCTTGCATCTATAGCTTCTATTATGCTATTTAATTTTTTCAGTAGCTTTCTATCAAACATGCATCAGCTTTATCTCCCCACATATAATATTAAATACTCAGCAGATTTCATGGGTCATAATTCTTTGTACTGATTGAAATGTAACTCAAAAATAATGCTGGGAGGAATATTTCTTGGTTTATTCACTCATTCATTCAAAAAATATTTATGAGGAAGCAGATGTGCCTCAAGTGATTGAGCTCCCGCCTACCACGTGGGAGGTCCCTGATCTGGTTCCTGGTGCCTCCTTAAAAAAATAGAAACAAGGAATATGAACAGACACAGCAAGTGCAAACAACAAGGGAGTGGGGAGAGATAAATAAATAAAACAAATCTTCAAAAAAAATTATTCGTGGAGCATCTATAAAGTACCTAGCACTGTGCTAACCCTTGCAGATAACATAAAGCTGAAAACAGAACTGATATCAATCTTAGAAGAGCTGACAATCTAGCAGGAATTCCATACGTGTGTGGAATAAATTAATGAAATAAGAAAGTGAATGTATATATAAGATGGGACTCTGAAGTTATCAGAACCATTTAAATGAGAGTTATATAAACCATTTTGTGATTTACAACCAAACCTCTATGTTATGAACTTTGAACTAACTAATCAAAATTTCCCTAGGAATGGGCAGAAAAATAATGCAAAAGAATTCATTCTGATGACTAAGATAAAAGAATGTTTCTAACCAAGAGATTTTTAAGGCTTCCATGAAGTGGAATTAATAGGGAGAATATATTATGAAATGGGAATAGTAGTGATGTTTCCTCCAAATTAAATTCAAAAGTAAAAAAATGACAAATTAGATTAATGAAAGAAATGGTAATAAACTTGACTATTAAAAAAATTTTAATGAAGAAAGTTATCAAAATTAGAAGACAATTTATTAGGTCACTCAGAAAAAAAGATGTTTGAGATTCTGTGTAACTAAAGATATGGAGACAGAGCCTAGGCAGAGTGCAAGGTAATCAGAAAGAAAAATAAGTTAAATACATTTTTAATTTTTTTATTTTTTTAAGATTTATTTATTATTTACTTTTTCCATTTTAACCCCCCCCTTCCCCATTTGCTGTTCTGTGTCCATTCGTTGGGCAGTTCTCTGTGCCTGTTTCCTGCCGTCTCTTCTCATCCGCCTTCTCCAATCTTCACCAGGATTCGATCCTGGAGACCTCTGATGTAGAAGAGAGGTGTCCTGTCACCTGCACCACGTCAGTTCCTGGTTTTCAGAGCTTTCGGAGCGTCTTGTCTTGTCTCTCCCCTGTTATGTCATCATCTTGCTCCATGGCTCCCGGGGCCTGGAGGCTCACCAGCACACAGAGCCTGACAGCCCATGAGCCTTCTATATATATATTGTTTTTATTTTACCGGGAGATTCCGGGGATTGAACCCAGGTCCCTCTATATGGCAGACGGACGCCCAACCATTTGAGCCACATCCGCCCCCCAGTTAAATACATTTTTAAAATCAGGAAGGAAATTCATAGAAAGATCAGAAAAAGTAAGACAAAGGGAAATTGGAGTAGCAAATGTGATGGGAGACCAATAAGCCAGTTATGTGTAAAAGAAAAAAGGAAAATTATGATTAAATAGAAAAGATGGCAGCAATGCACAATCTTAGAAAGCCTCAGTGCAGAAAAATATTTCCTACTAGCATCCAGGATTCAAGTCATTTTCTTTTATGTTAACTTACTACATATCCTAGTTTTGCTTACATTACTAAAAAAAGTTCCTCCATTCAGCTATTATGGACAAACAAGTAATCAGATGACTTTCCTTAGGTTCAGATCTTACACATGCAAGAAATGAGAGTTTCAATGATGAAAAAAGAAGTGATCCGTTTTTAACCTATCATTACTCAAGGAGGATGAGCTTGGATAAGTTACTGCAGGACAAAGATTAAAAACAGGTAGGCTCTACAAGAAGGGGCAGACCCCAGGAATGAAAGCTGGAACTGAGAAAAGAGGGAGAAATGAGAAACAGCTCCTATTTTATAAACCATTAAAGAACAGAGAAAGAGAAACTAATACAAGAACAAATACCAGCAGGTCAGGAAACTTACCCAAATCCTGTCTTCAAGTCTTGAATTTCTTAAGTATCCATCTAATGGCTCCAAGCAGTTGTCTCTGAATGGCTTCTAGAGGAAGACACTGGATAATGGATTCTTGGTTAATTTGAGACATCCCAGACCATCCATGGAAAGAATGCATGTTCTCCTAAGACCATTGCCATTAGGGGATATTCTGTTTTGAGCTCTCTGGCTCTGTTCTAGCTATTGCTTTCAAAAATAATAGTGCTATGGCATGAATATTGGCCACATTTGTTTAGACTACTTAAACAATTGTGATATGTGACAAATTCAGATTTGTTAATAATTTAGTGGGATCACAATTTTAATGTCTTGGTCTATGTGGAATTGGATGTGAGCAACCTTTTAGAATCGATTCATGGTAATTTTACATTTTATAATTTTTTAAAAGAGAGAGATGCTCATTGTCTCCAACTAATAAAGAATCATTGAGTTGGAAGGGACCTAAAATATTTTTGACCCAGTTTCTTTCTTCCATTTTTCTATCCATATAGAACGCACGGATATATAAATTCTTCCTCATTTATAAGGTTTGAAAATGCATGTCCTTCCTTGGTTTCCTGTTTTTATTAAAGTCCAAAGTTTCTTCGTTATGAAGAGAAAATCTCTCATCCTTTCGAATAAACTCATGTCCACTTAGTTTCTTCATCTGTGAATATAAAAAAGTTGTCAACAAGTCTCTCACACAAAATTTCAATGTTCTTGAATTGGGTAAAAGCAAATAAGATTCACTCATTTCTACCCTTTTGTTTTAATCACCTTAATTCATTTAGCCATTTCTCACAGGATTCATCTGCTATCCTTTCATCTTTATCACTGTTATCTAACCACTCCCATCTTACCACCAAACATCTCACTGTAGTGACGTAGAAAAAAATTCTAATAACAGTTTTAAAAATGGAAACAAGAACAGGAGGATTGATTACTGGGTATTACACATTCAGTTTCCTAATTTTTTTCTTCATTCCTCCATCCTCTAATTTTACAGCTACTACATTACATATATTTTTTAGTTTGGGGTGAGTTAGATCACTGGATGTTTTTCTTCTAAGCAAGTTTTCAATCATTTTTTTCTCCATCTTGATTCTATGAAATCAGGGTTTGGTTTTATAAAACTACATTTATCACTAGTACCTAATGAATTTTCGCCTCTTTTTATCTTAGCTCTTCTCTAAAGACAGAAGTAAAACAGACAACAAGTTTGTGATGCAGACGACAAGCATATTTGTCTTTGTTTTCAGTGCTAATCTATTTCCCTAATGATTCCTGGATACAGTTAACAAATTAGCCTATATCCTAGTCCTGACCTGAACCAAGGTGTGGTGCAGACCCCAGGATCTGCAACATGTCTTCAGTTCTACCTTTAGATCTCCAAGACATTCCCATGTCCTTTTTAAAAATTAAAGTTAATTCTCATTCTGCATATCCAGAATCATTCATATTTATTCTCCTGTTAAGCCCAGCATTTTCCACACCACCATGTTACTCATGTCTTCCTTGTCATTGAATTTTATCTAGTTTAATGTCTTCTTCCTGTTATCAACTTCATCCCCATCCTTGTCCCTGTAGCTATTCAGAAATAGTTATCTCAAACACACGGAAGTATAAAAAGTGTTTCCATGAATGGAAAAAAAAAATAGCTAATTAACTGCACTGGAGGAGAGTGACCAAATAATACAATAGTGACCTGGGACTGCCAAACTACATTTAACTAGTTAATAAAATTGTCTCCTAGAAATATATTTGGTGTGATCAAAGCAAAAAAAGGAAAATGTTGGTAGTAGGTTATGAGAGAAGAGAATGACATTGGAATCTAAGAAAATCAATCTCTGCCATTTTTTTTGCAATTTATAATTTTATCATGATGAATGAAAGTGTCCCTGGGTAATTTGATAATATTCACTTTCCAAGAAATTCATGCAAATTATATGGAACAGCCTTATAAGGATCCAGTTTCTATATATAAATAAACGAAGCAAGTGAAAGAATAAGCTACAAAAAATCTAATATAAAAATAGTAATAGTGTGACAATTATAAGTAACAAACTTATAAAATTGTAAGCTTTTTGCAGATACAGGCTTTGTTTAACTTATATTTGTTCCTTACAAAACAGCTGGTACAGTTTCCTGCTATCAAGGGAGCCTGATATATATTTGTAGAAATTTAACCAAAGAATCCAGTTGTGAAAATAATTCTGTTGTCCCTTACAGTGCCTGTCATTTGGAGGCAGGGGTAATATGAATAAGAAGATTCAATTCAAAATTCCTTCTAACTAATATTCCTTAGTCCATGACATATTATAAGCATTAGTTTACAAAGGTCCCATCTCCTTTTATCTCATTCCCCACTCTCATTCCCTTTACCCCATAGGCAACCAATCTAATGATTTTAATGTGCATCTTGTTGAATGTGTTATTATAAAGCATGTATTATTGTTTTGTATGCAGGTAAATGCAAAATATTGTTACACATCTCATTCTATTCCTTTTTTTCCCACTTAGACCACATTGCCATGTGTACACCTAGTCTATTATTTCTAAATACTGCATGGAAATGCATGATGGGTATGCACCACTTTTTGCCTGCCCAATTCCTTAATGAAGAACACACAGATTACCTCCAAGTTTTCAGGGCTTCATCATATGATTGTGCAAAAATTGGATGAACCTGTCTCCAACTTCTTCCAAATCCCCATGCCAAAAATGCTAATATTTAGTTTGAACACATCACTGTGATCACACCAGTTGTTAAAATTCTGAAATACTTATACACTTGTTAATACATAGCCATTGTCACAAGTCCCTTGACATCCCATCTACCACCTAAGCACTTGCCTCAGATCTCCTTATGAATCAGCTACTAAAAAGTTAATGCCT
>JAKSZT010054059.1:1563638-1609521 GCA_026826555.1 Tolypeutes matacus | reverse complement strand
TGGTTGGGAAGATTTTGATGGCCAATTCTATTTCATTACTTGTGATTAATCTACTGAGTTCATCAATTTCCTCTTTTGAAAATGTGGGCTTCTTGTGTGTTTCTAGAAATGTGTCCATTTCCTCTAATTTATCCATCTTGTTGGTGTGCAATTTTTCAAAGTATCCTCTTATGATACGGTTTATTTCTGTGGGGTGAGTGGTGATATCCCCTTCCTCATTTCTTATTTTATGTATTTGTGTTTTCTCTCTTTTTTTCTTTGTTTTTCTAGCTAAGGGTTTGTCAATTTTATTAATCTTCTCGAATAACCAGCTTTTGGTTTTGTTTATTTATTTTATTGCTTTCTTATTTTCAATTTCATTTAGTCTGCTCTATTCTTTGCTTTTCTTTTTTTTTCCTACTTCCTTTGGGGCTAATTTGTTGTTCTTTTTCTAGTTTCTCCAGGTGTGCAGTTAGGTCTTGGATTTTAGCTCTTTCTTCTTTACTATAGGCATTTATGGCTATGTTATTTCCCTCTCAGTAATGCTTTTGCTGCATCCCGTAGGTGTTGATACATTGTGTTGTCATTTTCAAGGCAGTTACTGATTTCTTTAGAGATTTCCTTCTTGACCCACTCTTTGTCTAAGAGTGTGTTTTTTAACTTCCATATCTTTGTGCCTAATCTGGTGCTTTTCCCCTTTTTGATTTCCAGCTTCATTCCATTGTAGTCAGAGAAATTACTTTGTATAATTTTGATCTTTCTGAATTTATTGAGACTTGTTCTATGGCCTAACGTGATCTATCCTGGAGAATGATCCATGCACACTCGAGAAGAATGTGTATTTTGCTGTATTTGGTTGTAATGTTCTGTATGTGTCTATTAGGGCCAGGTCCTCTAATGTATTATTCAAAGTCTTTGTTTCTTTATAGATTCTCTGTTGAGATGTTCTATCTAATGTTGATAATGGTATATTAAAGTCCTCCACTATAATTGTAGAGGCATCTATTTCTCCACTTAGCTTTTCCAGTGTTTGTCTTGCTTATTTTGAGGCACCCTGTTAGGTGCATAAATGTTTATGATTATTCTTTCTTCTTGGTAAATTACTCCTTTTATTAATATATAGTGTCTTTCTTTGTCTCTTACAATAGTTTTGCATTTAAAGTCTCTTTGTCTGATATCAGTATAGCTATTCCCATCCTTTTTTGGTTATTGTTAGCTTGCAAAATTATTTTCCAACCATTCACTTTCAGCCTCCTTGCTTCTCTGGGTTTAAGGTGGGTTTCTTGTAGACAGCATATAGATGGGGCATATTTCCTTATCCATTCTGCCAGTCTGTGTGTGTTGACTGATGTTTTTAATCCATTAACACTCAATGTTATTACTGTCAAGAAATTACTTACATTAACCATATTTTCTTTAGGTTTATGATGCTATTTTCTGTTTTTATTTCTCTTCCTATCTTTGTAGTTGTTCTTACACTCTCCTCCATCTCACACTCTCCTGTTTTTTCCTTTCATCTGGCAAAAAACCCTTTAGCATTTCTTGAAGTGCAGGTTTCTTATTGACATATTCTCTTAATTTCTGTTTATCTGCGAATATTTTGAGCTCTCCCTCATTTTTTGAGTGCCAGCTTTGCTGGATAGATAATTTTTGGGTGGAAGTGTTCTCTTTTAGCATTTTAACTATATCATACCACTGCTTTCTTGCCTCCATGGTTTCAAATGAGAACTCAGAACTTAATCTTATTGAGTTTTACTTGTATGTGTTGGTTGTCTTTTCTCTTGCTTTTTTCAGTATTCTCTCTGTATTGAGCATTGGACAACTTGACAAGTATATGTTTTGGAGTAGGCCTGTTAGGATTTATACTGTTGGGGTGTGCCATGCTTCCTTTTCATCTACATCCATTGACCTCAATAGGATTAGGAAGTTTTCAGCCATTATTTTCTCCAACACTCTTTCTGTCCCTTTCCCCTTCTATTTTCCCTCTGTGATGCCTAAAATGCATACGTTTGTGCATTTCGTGTTATTCAAATCCCTAAGTTTCTGTTGATTTTTTTCTATCTGTTTATTTATCTGTTCTGTTTGATTTCAGATGTACTCTCTTCCACATCGCTGATTCTTTCCTCTGCCTGTTCAAATCTGCTGTTCTGTACTTCCAGTGTATTTTTGAATTTTTGGATTGTGCCATTCATCCCCATCATATCTGTTATCTTTTTATGTATGTGTATAATTGCTTCAGTATGTTCTGTCAGTGTCTTCTTAATATCCTTAATCTTTTCCTTCACTTCATTAAGTTGATTCATGATGTTATTTATAGAGATATAAAAACAAGAAAAATTGGAGACCAAATAAAAAAGGGGGAATGAAAGAACAACAACAGAAAACAAAAGATAAAAAGATGAAGGAGAGTAAAGAAATAGCATAGGTAGATTAAATTAGTAAACAAAAGAAAAACAAACAAGCAGGGAAACAAAGAACTGGGATACACAACAAGTAAGAAACAAGACAGCAGTGACTCATTTAAAAAAAGGAGTCAGATGAAAGAGAATAAAAATAAACACAGAAAAAAAAAGCTTTCTCTCTTAGACCCCTAAGGATCTTCTCAGGCTGCTTGTCTTTATCAATCATTCACCCTGCAACTTGACCTCTGGTCAGGTTTTGAACTGGGTTTTAGTGAGTAAAATAAGGGAAATTTTAAAGAAAGGAACTCTTTTTTTGAAAAAAAAAAAAAAGAGAGATTCAAGAAAACCTAATACAATGAGAATGTCTGTATGTTCCCTGTCATTAAATTTCAGCTGGGTACATGATAACCAGGTGGACCACTTCTCAAGGAAAAGTCGACAATGGAACTAGGGACCTTGTGTGTGCTAGGCAGGTATTCTTCCACTGAGCTATTCTGCTTCCTTAGGATAATTAGCCTTTCAGAAGGCTATCTTCCCCTTTTCCATTGGGCATATTAGATTCTGTGCACTCTGCCGGAGTCATGCTGATCAACCTCCTGTCTCTGCCTCCTCTCTGATGTAATTCCTCTCTTTACCTAGGCAGCTGGGAAAGATAGCCTGCCTGAGGAGATCCGTCTCCTCTCTCCCAGTCAAGTCAAAGTCCCTTCCAATTTCAAGGTGAGCTCAGCTGGCTAAATTCACCACAAAGAAATTACTCTCCACCCTCCCAGATCCCTCTTCCTTACAGGGAAACTTCCATCACTCTTCTGTTTTGGAGCAGGGGACTAGGAACTCCACCTAGTCTATATGCTATAAGAGCTGGGTATGTTTGCCGCTTACAGCCACCAAGGCAAACAACCCACAATTTTCCCCTGGCTTTCTTATCTGTCCAGTACCCTCCTAGATAACTCAGAGTACCTTCCCATTCTATATATATCTAAAGGAGGAAGATGTCTTCTCTTCTTTCAGTTAGATACAATTCCCCAGGAGTTTGACCCTCACTTAATATCTTGGGGATGGCGGAGGGGAGCCCTTTCCAGCAGCCAGGAGGTTTAATAACTCATGCTTATTTGTTTTGGCTTCTTAATCTCTCTCTGACTCTCACTCTTCTGAGAATTGTGAAGCAGTGTCCTGGTTTGCTGTACCCCAAAGCAGCCTCTGGTGCTTTCTCTGTTGTTTTAGTGAGAGTTGAGACTTACGTGACTAACCCGGTGGCCACATTCCCACAATCCTTCCATGAGGTGTTTTTAATCTCTGGATTATTTCAAGATTTTCTCTTTGTCTTTCACTTACTCCAGTTAAATATGATATGCTTATATGTCGATTTTTTTGTATATACCCTGCTTGCATATTCTCTGGGATTCCAAATCTGTGGATTGATATATATAATTAATTTTGGAAAAATTTGGGTAATTATTTCTTCAAATATTTCTTCTGCTCTATTCTCTTTTTATTCATTTTCTGGTATACCAATTACACATATGTTGCATGTTATGTAATTATCCCACAGATTTAGGATATTCTATTCTTTTTTCCCATTCTTTCTCTATTTATTTTTTATTTTTGGTAGTTTCTATTGAGCTATCTTCAAGCTCATTGACTCTTTCCTTAGCTGTGGGTTTTAAAAGATGAGTATTAAAAGGGATTTTTCTATATTTTATTCCTAATATATCCTTTTGATTACATAGGAGAATTTCCATTTCTCTGCTTACCATACTCTTCTTTTCTTGCATGCTGTTAATTTTTATCTTGAAAGTACTTAACATTATTGTTATTTAAAATTCTGTGTCCGAATAATTCCAAAATGTGTATCATGTATGAGTCTTCAGATGCTTTTTTGGTTTTTTAGAGAGTAATTTCTCTTTTTTTTAGTATGCCTTATAGCATTTTTTTCTGAAAGTCAGACATGATCTATTGTGTAAGAGAAATGGAATCCTTGGTTTTCTATTTGTTCAACATTTTTCTTGTTTTAAAGATGAGAGTGAAATCTTGCAAGAGCTTTAAATTGTTGGATCTGAAACAAAAATCCAGAAATTGTATTATAATTAGTAATTCATTATGCGTGGTACTATTTGTCTCAAGGAATTATATTTCTTATCTTTGATGTACTTATTAAAGCCAACCCAAATTTCTCTATGTCCATTATAAAAGCACTCCTCAGCACAGTTCAAGGTCTCAAAAAGTATTGTAGAGTGAGTTCCCAACTTCTCCAATATGGCTTTTCTCTGGGCTATAGATTCTTTGTCCTGTGATCCTAAAAATTTAACTGCTGTGTAAGAAATAACTTACACAAAACAAAGCAGGTTAAAACAGCAAACATTTATTATATCTTATAGTTTTTGAGAGTCAAGGAACTACAAGTTATTTAGTTGAATGGTTTAAGTGCAGGGTCTCTCAGGAAATTGTTGTTTAACTGTTGAGGGAGACTGCAGTCATGTCAAAGTTCAATTAATGCTGGAGACTCTGCTGCCACATTGAGTCATGAGGTTATTAGAGGGCTTCAATTCCTCACTGACTGCTTGTTAGAGGCCTTAGTTCCTCACTACATTGGCCTCTTCATAGGGTACTCACAACATGATACATTCTTCTCCCCAGAGTAGATTGCTAATTTATCAAATTGAAATATTTATTGGCAGCTCTACCCTAGAGTAACAGATAGATAGAGATCCCAAGATTGAAGCCATATTGTTTTATAAATTAATCTAGGAAGTGAAATACCATCACTTCTGTTGTATGCTATTTGTCTCACAGGGAAAGGAGGGGATCACACAATGGTGTGAATACCAGTAGGAGGTGATCATATCTTATTACGATTTCTCTCTCTTGATCCAGTGCCAGGTCTTTTCACACCTGCCTTCAGGTAACAACAACTACAACCATTCTAATGGGGGCTTCTAATAACTTAGATTCCCAAAACCTATTGATCCATTAATCTACAATTTTAGCTATGTACAGAGAAATTCCTGCAACATTTCTCTGAGGGCCAATTCATTTGAGAAGATATTGTTGCTTTTACCTTTGCATATTTTTTATCCATCAATGAAACACTTTGAAGTTTGCCTTTCTTTCTGTTTTGTGAAGAAGGATAAATGCATGAGTTTTAGCCTTTTTCTGACAATTGTCAATGTCCACATGCAGAAAATACTGTGTAATGTAATTTTTTATAATTTAAAAATATAAATAGAATGTTAAAGCATTCATTAGTAAATTTAAGGTACCTGACCTCTTGGCTCATTTTGTCAAATAATGAGTTGTAGGATTATTTGATATGACAGTTGATGTGCAGCAGCATTTAAGAATTAGGAAAGTACTTGCAGCTGTAAGCTTAGAAATTAAAGATAGGATAATGATTAATTGCAGAAAGCTTCAGAAACATAATTTCTAATTACCAAAACTCAGGGTAAAAATTTATGTCTTTGAGTCTATTTGCCCACCTCTCCAATGTGCAAGTACATCAAGCCCTGATTAGATTCCATACTGTTATTTCAGTGACAAATATGTCATCTTGAGGTCCTGACACAGTTGTCAATCAGGAATGACACCAATTTTTTAATCATTATATTTAAAATCCAAGAAAATTGTATTTTGGACCTTATTTTGAATTAAATACACCTTTTGAACTTGTTAATTTTGTGTCCTAGTATTATTAGTTTATTGGTGATTTTTTTTTTTTCATCTCTTTCATACCTATTGTACTCTATCAACTGTTTTGGTTGATATTCTGGGAATTTTTACACATAATTTATTTCATAAAATTTTTCCTTTTACCAATTCCCCTTTCTTTGTAATGGAATGAATACATGCTAGTAAGTAAAATATAGCATCAAAAGGATTGAGTACTGAATTGGATTTTCTTGTCTGTTAAGACTAATTGCTCCATTGTTTTTCCAGGAAGTAAAGAGTATATGCACATATTCTACATCTCCATCCTTTTTTTTTTTTTGTCTTTGTCTCTCTTTCCATCCCTGTCTTCTTTTTTCCAATCTTTTTCTACTCCAGGTATTCACATTTTCTACATTATCCTAAGTGTTTTATGGTTACTCATAGTTGATGCTTTTAGCTATTGTTTGGACCTTTGAACAAACAAATGGACTTATTTGATAAAGTGTGTCAATATTTTTAAGATCTACAACCATTTTTTGGAATGTTCCCAATTTCTTTCATTGAAAAAGTAGAAAATACATTTTCCTTTATATTAGGTATTCCCATGGGTCATATCATAAAATAAAGATATAATACATGTGAACAAACAAAATGGCAAATCTTTGTAAGAAAATTATACACCTTTTTTCTCCCTCCTGACATTCTGAAGAGACAATTCCCTTGGTTTCATGATCTCAGTCTAAGAATGGAAATGGAATTGGAAGTGGAAATGACACAGTCGATTCAGGTGACCATGGGGGAAATTCATTGTTTGGTTAAAGAACATATAATTTTGCAGTGAGAATATCCTTGAATAATTAATCATCATAATTCCAGGACATTATTACCATTCTTATTTAGTTTCCTTTTTATTTTCACTTATGTGGTAACATTGGAGGCGCTCCGCTGATAAATCAATGGATGGAGTGTATCGCTCTGTTTTGTCAGAGTGTGAGTTCCTGGGAATATCCGATTCCTGGGATATCCACCTTCTCCTCTTTGTGCTTTCCTCTATGTTGTATGTGGCATGCATCATTGCAAACACCCTCATTGTTCTCACGGTGGTTTCTGATCCTCACTTATACTCTCCAATGTACTTTTTGTTGGCCAATCTTTCCTTCACCGACCCGAGTGTTTCCTCGGTCATTTCTCCAAAGATGATTTATGACATATTCAGAAAGCACAAAGTCATCTTCTTTGGAGGCTGCATCACTCAGATTTTCTTCCTCCACATCATTGGTGGCCCAGAGATGGTGCTGCTCATAGTCATGGCCTTTGACAGATTCGTTGCCATATGTAAGCCTCTCCACTATTTGAGTATTATGAGCCAAAATATGTGTATTTTGTTTCTGGTTGCTTCATGGATAACTGGCTTCATCCATTCTTTGACTCAGATGGTTTTTAATAATAAAATTGCCATTCTGTGGCCCTAATGTGTTGGATAGTTTTTACTGTGACCTTCCTCGGTTCATTAAACTTGCTTGCATAGACACCTACAGACTAGAGTTCATGGTCACAGTTAACAGTGGATTCATATCTCTGGGATCATTCATCATTTTGGCTATCTCCTACATTTTTATCCTTGTCTCAGTTTGGAAACCCTCTTCAGAAGGCTTATCCAAGGCTCTCTCCACTTTGTCATCTCATATCATGGTGGTGACTTTGTTCTTTGGCCCTTGCATCTTTGTTTATACCTGGCCTTATCCTACATCCAATGTAGACAAATTACTAGCTGTTTTTGATGCAGTTCTCACTCCTTTTCTGAATCCAGTCATCTATACATTCAGGAACAAAGACATGAAGATGGCAATGAAGAGAGTATTCAGCCTACTTATTATTTATAAAAAGATTTCTTAAATGAAAAAAAAAAAGTCTTATGAGTTTTCTTTTTTTTCATATAGGCATATTAAATTCATATTATTTCGACATCTTGAGTTTCCAAGTTCTTTCCTAATATTTACTTGACCTTGATTAAAATAACACAGTTAATTTCAAATTTTAACTGATCTATTGTTTTGCTGCCTATGATTGAAGGAAGAAAGTGTTTCAATGAAATGTACCTCTGGGAGAAGGCCAATTGTTTTTCTCTCAGGTGACGTTACTTGGTAAATTTACTATGTTCTAGGGTTCAAATCTGAATCTCTTTATTGTCACAGAATTGGATATATAAGAAAATTTTGTTTTACTTAATAAATGGACACCAGAAGGGAATATATATATCTATGGTCACTTTTAATTTGTCAAACCCATCCCCCTAAATCTCTCAAATAGCCTAAACTTCAACATAGGCATTACTCATCCTTTTACTATATGGAAGACTCTAGGGGTCAAGGGATGATGTGAACATTAATGAGTAAGGGATCAGAGCAAGAGGAATTAGCTGGATTTTTTGAATATTTTATGATATCATGTTTTAACAGGGGATTAATGCCTATGTGTTAACACTAGGATATGTAAGCCTTCACAAGAGAGGAAATAGAACCCTGTGGTCAGGCCAACTTTTTGTGTGGACAGTGCTGTTTGTGTTTGCACTGTTTTCCAGCTAATCTAACCTGTACAGTCTTCAGGGAACATACTTAATTTACATATATAACTAGCCAGATTCTTCCTCTTCCTTCTGTTGATGTAACACAATTTCTGTTGTAATTGTATGATTTCAGTCTTCACAAGCTGAGTTTTAGTTGGGAGATGTTTTATATATGACTATAAGAATGAGGGATTTGCATAAACACATTTAAAAATTACAATTCATACCCATTTCAACAAAGAAAACCAAAGGTCATTATCAGATAGAGATGTATTGCAAAAGTCTCTGTATTTTATACATACTCCATATATTTCAACCAGTTTACCAACATTTCTATTGTCTTATAAGCAATCCTTATTTTACCTCATAATTTATCTCACATGTTAAATTGCTAAACTTACTAACTTTTCTTTTTTTGAGGTACCGGGGGCTATGGATCGAACCTGGAATCTCGTATGTGGGAAGCTGGCGCTCAAACACTGAGCCACATTGGCTTCCCTGAGTTGGCTTTATCATCTCTTTTGCTTGTTGTTTGTTTTTGGTTTTTAGGAGGCACTGGGAACTGAGTCCAGGATCTCCCATGTGGGAGGCAGGCAGTCAACTGCTTGAGCCACATCCACTCCCTAGCTTTTTCTTTTTCTTTTCCAATGCCTTAGTTATTATTTATTCTTTCAGAATCCTTTGTTGGATACTTGGAAAATATATCTATAAAGTTTATAGCCAGACTTTGTACTAATTCTCCCCATAGTTTGTTTTGAAAAAGTTGTGTTTGCTAATTGGAAATTTCACTAGCTTTTCTCTTCCATGATTAAACAATATTCTATAGTTCTTAGCAATGATTCCTAAAGTTCTCATTGTTTGTGTGTGTCCACATAGAGAAAGTTTTCTCCTAAAAGTGCATTTCTATTCTACCTTTCTCTTAGTGTACATCTATGACAAGTCATTTTTTTTTTTTTTTGACAACAGATTTTAGGACTTTTAATTTGTTCTAAAGTCGCTGAAGCAAACACCATGATAAAGCATTCTGCTTTCCTTTACACCTCCCAATGCAAAAAAGTATTCACAGGAAAAAATTGTTTTGTACATGGCATGAAATTTAATATAAATTCAAAACTTACAAATAAGGGTTAGTTCTATCACTCATCTCTTTAAAAAGTTTATATGAATAGCCAGTATGACAAGATATTTTAACTAACAGCATAGTGACTGGGTATTTCTGGGTATTAATGTAAAATTTTGTCAAAGACCATTCTTTTTAGTCTAAAGAAATATGCACTTTTTTGGTGACATCTACTATGTTGTCTGCCACAATCAGCATCCTGTTTCTTTCGGTAAATATATCTCTCTCTTGGAATAACCATGTAATATCTTTCAAAGATGACATCTTATAGATTCTATGTCCTTGACAAATACTGATTGGTCTAAGGTTTGGCTGCTGCACCAAGTCATAATGACATACCTTCTAATACAGGTGAATGTGGTAGTTTGAGTCTCTCACCAGGATGTACCAATCTGATCCTTTCTCCAGGATGTTTAAACCTGGGAACAGAAAGAAAGCAAATCTCAGTCCCTTTGGAGTTGTGAGGTATGGAAACTGCTGCAATCATATTTCCCACTATCAAAAATCTAATTTGGCATAAGGAGAAAAAATATGAGAGAGAAAAAGATAAAGGAATTATAGAAAGAATTTTGGCGGCATTCAAGTGCTTGTTTCCAGCTTTCTCGAACATTTAACCACATTCCTGCTTTCCACCCAGTTTGGTGACTATCTGAGCTAAAAATTTCCTCTTACATAAGTTTATTTACATCGTTCTATTACTTAAAACCAAAAGTCCAATTTATTGTTGGAACCCTCTCAGCAAGAGCCCATTGATAACAATAATTGAATAACAACTGTACAGCTTTGTACCTTTTAATATACAAGGCAAAAAAAAAAGTCTCTTTGATATCAAAAGGGCTCTGAGGGAGAATGTAGCACTCAACTTCCAATTCTACTTTTCAACTTGTAGTTTTTATACACATAATTGTGTTATATTTTCCACAAGAAACCCCATTTGTAAGGCAATCTTTCTACTTGAAAATGAAAGAATGGCTAAAGGAATAAACATCTCCCTCAGTCTTTAGATGCTTTTGCCCATAACTGTTATCATTGGGCTTATAACTGAGATTCATGCTATTCTCCTATTTTCTCAACAGCAGCCAACTTAATTAGGAGAGTTTTATAGGTTAAATAGAATTGCCAGATTAAGTGCTCTTTGGAAGGTGTCTGTTTGGGGTTGAATTATGTATCCCAGAAAAACAAGTTATTAATCTCGATTCACATTCTGAAGGATATGATCCATTGTAAATAAGAACTCTTGAAGATGCTACTTCAGTTAAGGTGAAAATTCAGTCATACAAAAAGTTATAGGATGAAGCCAGAAGTCAACACAACCCAGAGGAGAAAGGAGAAGACATCACCAAGTGACAGAAAAGCCAAGGAATCCCCAAATTGTCAGCCAGCCAGAAGTCACAGTCCCAGGAGGAAGCAAGCCTTCTAGTCTCTGAAACCACAAGCGAATAAATCCCTACTCCTAAGACAAACCATTGCATGGTATTTTGTTTTTAGCTAGGAAATTAATATCGTATATTCCTTAAATTCCTGAAGACATCTCTATTAAAAATCTCATCATGGTTAATTTTAGCATAGACTTACTAGTTACCTTGTGGTAATATCATCATCCAGAAGATCTCCATGAAATAGCTTCATATTAAGATTGAACCCATCCAAATTTCAGATTGACTTATCTTTACCTTTGCCTAAGTTTGTTCAACACTCTTTGAAGAAGTAAAGAAAGGACAAATTCTTACAGTAGCACTAACAGAATAAAGGCAAATTACATTCATATTATGTCTATCCTGCCTGGTAAGATACTTAAGGAGGGGGATCGAGATTTGTTCAAGATTTTAGGGCTCTTAAGAGGATTGTTATGTCACTTTTTTGTGGTGTCAAAACAAATATTTTTCTCTTTGATCTTACTTGGGGTCCTTTATATTATAGTCTTGGATCTATGTTCTACATTCTTTAATATCCCCTTAAATTTGCGGTAAGTTAATTCTTACTCACTTTTATTTGTAAGAATGATTAATATACATGCCATTCTCCAGGGATTCATGGAAGTTGAACAAATGTTGATACAGTATAATTAACTTAAGTTCATACTTTATTTAAATTTCCTTAGTTTTAAAAAACAATATGTCCTTCTATTTCAGGATCCCATCCAGGATATCAGATTCCACCTGGTAGTCATGTCCTGTAGGCTCTTTTTTGCTGTCACACTTTCTCAGGCTTTACTTGTTTTTGATGACCTTAACTGTTTTGAGGAGCTGTGGTCAGATATTTTATAGAACATCCCTCAACTGCGATTTATCTGTTTTATCATTATTAGGTTGGGATTGTGGGTTTTTGAGAGGAAAACCATAGATGTAAAATACCTGTTTTATTTCCATTCAAGAATACATATATCAACATGTATTATGTTTGTAACTTTTCTATCCCTAACATTTATTCTTTTTTCTCATCCTCTCTTCTTTTGCCTTCTTGTGTTTTAATTGAGCGTTTTACATGACTTTATTTTCTCTCCTCTCATAGCATGTCAATTACACTTCTTTTTAAAATTCTTGTAGTGACTGCCCCTAGAATTTGCAATACACATTTACAACTAATCTAAGTATACTTTCAAATAACACTATACTGCTGCACATGTAGTGTAGATCTTAGAGTATTCTAATTCCTCCTTCCCATCCCTTATAACATTGCTGTCATTCATTTCACTTACCCATATGTTATACACATGGAATACATTTTTACTATATTACTTTATACAGTTATTTTTTAAGATTAGTTAAGAGAAAGAAAATAAAATATTTTGTTTTACCTTCATTCATTGCTTCTCTGGGGCTCATTCTTCCTTTCCGTAATTCTGAGGTTATAACTTATATAGTTAAGAGTTTCTTATCCCTGAAGAGCTTCTTTTACCATTTTTTACTGGGTTGATCAGCTAATAATGACTTTCCTCAGTTTTTTGTTTATCTGCAGAAATCATATGTCTTCTTCACTTTTTAAAGATAATTATTTGGCTAAATATAGAATTTTACAATTCTTTTTTTTTCCCAAGATTTATTTATTTATTTATCTATTTATTTTTCCCTCCTTCATTGTTTTGTGCTCACTGTTTGCTCTCTGTGTCCATTTGCTGTGTGTTCTTCTATGTCTGCCTGTCTTCTCTTTTAGATGGCACCAGGAACCAAGACTGGGAACTTCTGGAGTGGGAGAGAGAAGCTTAATCTCTTGCACCATCTCAGCTCTCTGGTCTGCTGTGTCTCTTATTGTCTCTCCTCTGTGTCTCTTTTTGTTGCGTCATCTTGCTGCGTCCACTCTCCACGTGGGCCAGCACTCCTGCATGGGCCAGCACTCCTGCGTGGGACAGCTCTCCGCTCGGGCCACCTTGCCTTCACCAGGAGGCCCTGGTAATTGAACCCTGGACCTCCTATATGGTAGACAGGAGCCCAGTGGCTTGAACCACAACTGCTTCCTTAGGAGTCTTTATCTTTCAACAATTTATTTATTCATTTCATTCTTCTCTTGCTTCTACAATTTCACATGTGAAGACTGCTGTAATTTTTTTCTTACTTCCTCTATTTTTCTTCATTAGGGAAGTTGTGGGTTTATAGAACAATCATGCATAAAATACATGATTCACATTTACCCCTTACTATCAACACTGCATTAGTATGGAATATTTGTTACAATTGATGATAGACCATTATTATAATTGTACTGTTATTAAAGTTCATTAACTTAAGGTTCACTGTGGGGTGTAGTTTGTGGGTTTAAAAAAATTTTTTTTCTATTACCATATATACAATCTAACATCCCCTTCTTTTTTAACAGCTCTATTGAGGTAAAATTTATATACCACCAACTCACTAATTTTCAGTATACAACTCAAGATTTTTAGCACATTTACAGAGTTGTGCAACCACCATAACAATTCAAATATAGAAGATTTCTATCACTCCAATAAATTTTCTCGTGCTCATTTTATATAACTGCCCATCTGACACCCAGCCTCTGGCAACCAACAGGCTGCCTTCTGTCTTTATTGATTTGCCTCTTCTGTATATTTCAGATAAAGGGGATGAGACAATATACCATCTTTTGCATCTAGCTCCTTTCACTTATCATGATGTTTTTGTGATTGATCCATGTTGAAGCATGAATCAGCATTTTCTTCCTTATTACCGAATTGTATTCTACCACATGGATGAATATACTACATTTTGTTTATCCATTCACCAGCTGATGGACGTTTGGGTTGTTTCTACTTTTTGGCTATTGTGAGTAATGGTGCTTTAAGCATTTATGTACAAGTGTGTGTGGACATGCGTTTTCATATTTCTTGGATAGAGACATAAGAGTGAATTGCATGCTTATGTTTAAGATTTTTAAAAAACTGCCAAACTATTTTCCAAAGCAGCAGTACTATTTTACATTCCCACCAGCATTGTATGAGGTTTTCAACTTCTTTTTTTTAAAGATTTATTTATTTATTCCGCAACCCCCACCCCCTGTTGTTTTTGCACTGGCTGTCTGCTCTCTGTGTCCATTCACTGTATTTTCTTCTGTGTCCGCTTGTCTTCTCTTTAGGCAGCAATGGGAACCAATCCTGAGACCTTCTGGAGTGAGAGAGACGTGCTCAATCTCTTGTGCCACCTCAGGCCCCTGGTCTGCTGCGCCTCATTATTTCCCTTCTGTGTCTTTTTTTGTTGCGTCTTCTTGCTGCGCCAGCTCTTCACGCAGGCCAGCACTCCCTGTGGGCCAGCCCCCAGCGTGGGCCAGCTCTCCGCTTTGGCCAGCTCACCGCGTGGGCCAACTTGCCTTTCACAAATAGGCCCTGGGAATTGAACCCTGGATCTCCTATATGGTAGATGGGAGCCCAATCACTTAAGCCAAATCCGTTTTCTCGCTTCCAATTTCTTTACATCTTTGCCAACACTTGTGGCTGTTTGTCTGTTTTATTGTAATCATCCTTGTTGGTGTAAAGTGATATCTCATCATGGCTTTGATTTGCATTTCCCTAATGAGTAATGATGTTGAGTGTTTTCCATGTGCTTTTTGGCTATTTGTATATATTCTTGGAAGAAACCATTTTTTAAGGGGTGATTTTTGCATGGCTGGTAGAAGATTGTAATTAATTCTAATGGTAAAATATTTCATCTCCTGTTCAATGAAGATTTTCCTGATGACTCCAGTCTGCAATGGTCTCTCCGTTCTCTTATATTACACCCTAACATCATCCATATCTTCCCATGGAACTCAGAGTGAACTCAAGCTTCTTGCTTTCCAGCCTCATCTCCCATCACACTTTCCTTTACATTCTTGCTCATTTGCTGGAGCCACTGCAGCCCTGGAAAGTGCCATACTCATCCTTGATTCAGGGTATTCCACCTATTGTTCCCTTTACCTAGAATTCTCTTTCTCTGGTCTTTACTGGACAAGATCTTTTCCATCATTTGGGGCAGCCTGGCTTGCCTTCTGGATTGTTCTCCTAGCTGCTGGGATCTTATGACCCTCTTAGTTTTTCTCCAAAGCATTGATCACTACTGACATTTTCTTATTTGTTTGCTTCCTTTTTCACTTTCTCCCTCATGAAACCATCAACTCCACAAAGGGCTGCCTTGTCCAGCACTGTGTCCCTACACCTGGTATCAATCTTGCCTGCAGAAGGCACTAGATATTTGACAGTCAGATGGCCAGTTGAATGAGTCTGTGGAGTCTACTCATTTTTGATGGCCCTCACCCTCCTGTCATGTCACTTCTGTTGCCTGAGACTTTGTCATCTATCATCAAGCAGAGATAAAGAAGGACCCAAGGGCAGAGGCAGCATTCTGTCCTCCAAGCCCAGGAGCACTCACTGGACACTTGCTAAAGCTTCCGTGGATTATGTTAGAGCAGCAGACATTGGGGCATTGACAAACCAGGGCAAGGGAGGATTGGAAAAATGAAAGAAATTTAGTCTCAGGAGGGAAGATTTAGGGGTGAGTAAAAATACTGAAAAGGCTATTGGGTGAGGAGGATGCTTTGTAATTGTGTGTGCTCTGAGGGCAGAACAAGGAGCAGTGGGCAGATGAAATGGGGAGGTGGATGTTAGTTCAGCTTGAGAAGGATCTTTCTGTTCACCTTGCCTAGCTGCAGAATGGCTTTCCTTATGAGACCCTCCTGTCAGAGGGAGAATTCAAGCAGAGACCATATGATTACTCCTGTGGTTGAGAAGATACATGTAGGAGGAGGCTGGATCAGGTGGTTTCATGGCCTTTCCACCTCTGAGCTTCCATGAATGTCTTTAACTGAAGGGTTGTGTGTTGCCTGTCCTAATTTTCAGGTATGACCTAGAATTTTGACCTGGAGCTTCTAGAAAAAGGGAAAAAGCCTTTTCTGATCTATATGTCCTTGGGGCATCAAGGTGTGGGGAGTAATGAGTAGAGCTCAAGTGCCAACCTGAGCACCAGGTAATGGAGAGAACAGAGCCAATGTCTGCAACATGGACAGCGAATTTTCTGTTCTTTTGCTGGTTTGTTATACAGAACCTCTGAGGGCAGGGACAAGTTCATCTCATCACCCCTGCTCCCTGGTGCCCAGAATAGTGTCCAGCATTAACAGATGGTCAATACACACCTGACATGAAGGCCTGGACTCGGTCATCAGGGCCCCTGTAGGGAAATTTCTGTCCATTTCTGGTTTTGTAATCTTGGGTCATATTCTTCACATTCCTGAGTCTGTGTCCTTGTCTCCCAGGTGGGAACAGTGTTATGAGGGTGATGGTCGCCCCTACCTACCAGTGGGCAGAAATGGTGCCCAGACCTAACTGCACACTTACTCTTCTTTTTTTATAGATCATGAAAGAACATTCTAATATTTGTGCTATTAACCACAGTCGTCATCCCCAACAGGGTTCACTGTGTTATAGTCCTATGTTTTATCCTCTAGCTTTCCTTGTTTATATTTTAAAGCAGTCCCATTTATCTATTTTTCTTTCATTGCTTGTGATTTGGGTATAAAGTCCAAGAAACCATTTTCCTACCACAAGATCTTGAAGCTGCTTCTCTACATTTTCTTCTAGGAGTTTTATGGTCCTGGGTCTTTTATTTAGGTCTTGATTCATTTTGAGTTAATTTTTGTATATGGTGTGAAATAAGCATCCTCTTTAATTCTTTTGGTTAGGATTTCCAGTTCTCCAAACACCATTTGTTGAAGAGACTATTCTGAACCATTTGAGTGGACTTGGAAGCCTTGTGAAATATCAATTGACCAGAAATGTGAAGATCTATTTGTGAACTGTCAATTAGGTTCCATTGGTCAATATATTTGCCTTTATACAAGCATCATGCTGTTTTTACCATTGTAGCCAAATAATATGCTTTAAAGTCGTGAGTGTGAGTTCTCCAACTATGTTGTTTTTTAAAAAATAGTTTTTGGCTATTCAGGGTCCCATTACATTAAAAAAAAAATTAATAATTGGCTTTTCCATTATTGCAAAGTAGGCTGTTGGAATTTTGATTGGGATTGCATTGAATATGTGAATCAATTTGTGAAAATAACAACAATATTTAGCCTTCTAATCCATGAACATGGAATGTCTTTGCATTTATTTAGGTCTTCTTTGATTTCTTTTACCAATGTATTATTACTTTCTGTGAAAAGCTCCTATACATCCTTGTTTTTGGTTTGTTGAGGTCTTCTATTTCTTCTCGAGTCAGTGTATGTTCCTCATGAGTTCCTAGGAAATTGTCTGTTTCATCTAAATTGTCTAATATATTGGCATACAATTGTTCATAGTATTCTCTTATGATCCTTTTTAATTTCTGTGGGATCAGTAGTAATGTCTCTTCTCTCATTTCTGACTTTATTTATTTGCATCTTCTCTCTTTTTTGCTTTATCAGTCTAGTTAAGGGTTCGTCAATTTTATTGATCTTCATGAAGAACTAGCTTTTGGTTTTGTTGATTCTGTTGTTTTCTGTTCTCAATTTCATTTATTTCTGCTCTAATATTTGTTGTTTCTTTACTTCTGCTTTCTTTAGGATTAATTTTCTGTTATTTTTCTAGTTCCTCTGGGCATGCTATTAGGTCTTTGATATTAGCTCTTTCTTCCTTTTTAATGTAGGTGTTTATGACCCTAAATTTCCCTCTCAGTGTTGCCTTTGCTGTATCTCCTAGGGTTTTTTCATTTTTAAAAGGATTTATTTATTTCAAAAAATAAGTATGCAAGGGTATTAACATTCCAAAAAACAATAGGACATAAAATGCTATTGCTATAAACTTATACTTCACAGTAGTATTAAAAAATGCATTAGAATATCAGCAAAGAGAAAGATTTGTTATTTTCCAATAATTTAAAATGTAACAAAATACAAACTATAATGAACTCCTATATAGTACAATCCTAATTAAATGATGTTTGCAATTTTGTAAACATAGCCTAAAATATCAAGATTCCTGGCCTCTGGGCTCTTGAATTCCATACTCAATCCAAGGATTTCTGTCAGTCATTTCATTTAGCCTTTGCTTATGACTTATGCTATTCATATATGTCAAAGAAATACAGATCATCTTTTAGTGGTTTGCTAGAAAATGAGATACTTCATAAAACTGTTATGTGGTTGACCTCTTCACATGTGAAATAGGATTTACACATTATTTATTGCTTAATTTTTAGGGGATATGCATGATGTAGCTATACAGAATCAATATAATCCTTAGTAGCTTATAGTTTTAGAAAATGATAGGCAAGGTTTTCTTTTTTAAATTCTTATGTCAAATAATAGGGTATTTGAATTATAAGAGGAGAGTAGGTTGTCCTTGGTCTTAACTTGCCTAATCTCATAGACATTTTGTTGCTAGAAAAAAGTAGACCATGTGTAGTCTTTATTTGTAGAAGCTCAGTCAGCTTCATTAGGTCAATGAATAGTCTGTGTTATTTTCATTCAGCTCAAGGTGTTTACTGGTTTCTCTTGCAATTTTTTCATTGACTCATTGATTGTTTATGAGTGTGTTGTTTAACCTCCATATATTTCTGAATTTTCCAGTTCTCCCCTTTTTTTTTGATTTGCAGCTTCATTCCATTATTGTCAGAGAAAGTGTTTTGTATAATTTCAATCTTTAAAAATTTTTTTGAGACCTGATTTGTGACACATCATGTGGTCTATCCTGGAGAATGATCCATGAGCAGTTGTGAAAAATGTATATCATACTGTTTTGGGGTTCATTGCTCTGTATATGTCTGTCTAGTTCATTGATCATAATATTCAGGATATCTATTTCCTTATTGAGTTTCTGTCTAAATGTTCTATCTACTGATGACAGTGGTGTATTGAAGTCTCCAAATATTATTGTAGAGGTGTCTATTTCTCCTTTCAGTTTTTCCAGTGTTTACATCATGTGTTTTGAGGCACCCTGGTTAGGTGCATAAATATTTATGATTCTTATTTTTTCTTTGTGGATTGCCCCTTGTCTTAATCAGGGTTCTCTAGGGAAACAAAACTGATGGAAGATATCTGTAAATAATATGAGATTTTATAAAAATCCTGTCATGTGACTGTTGGGATGCACAAGTCCAAATTCTGCAGGCCAGTTGCAAACCAAGGGCTCCAATGAAGGTCCTTGATGAGTTCACAGGAGATTTTGGCTGTCTGAAGTTGAGCTGAAAAACTCTTTCTGAATGCTGAAATCATTTCCCCATTTAAGGCATTCAACTGATTGGATAAAATATCACTCATTTCTGATGGCAATCTCCTTGGTTGTATGAAGATGTAATCAGCCATCTATGCAATCAACTCACTGATGACTAAAGGCCATAAATGTCCTAGTATTATATTTAGCCCAGTGCTTGCCTGACCAAACAACTAGGCACAATTAACTTGCCAAGTTCACACATTAACCAATCATCACAGTCCACCCCTTGTCAACGTGGCAAGCATACTCATCACTTTAAAACCATACTTAGTTTCTAAATAGAAACAACAACACTTACATATACATATATTTCCACCTAACAATATTCAACTGTTTTGTGTACAATCAGAGACACATTAATTCCCAACAGAATAGGGTGCAAGTCCTTGGGTAATATTCACTCTTAAATTTGAAATCCTTAAATATTGTGACAAAATATTTAAATCCTTAAATATTGCACAAAAGCCATATTGAGACAAAATAATAGTTATTGCTTTCATGTATTGAGTGCTTGCTTTTACAAGCATTATCTTATTTAATCAGGAGGTACTTTATAATGGCAGTAAAGGCTGCAGCTTTTGAAGTCAGAATGCCCAATTTTGAATCTTGGTTTTACCATTTACTGTTGATGCAACTCTGGAAAATTACTAAATTGCTCTAAAAATCAGAATCCCCATCTGTAAAGTGGCAATCATAATACTATCTTTTTTATATGGCTTGTCAGGATAAATGACATAATTCTTCCAGCCTAATGCCTCACTCATAGTAAAACTCCATAAACATTAGCTGTAATTATTAATATTGTATTATCATTATCATCTTCATTTCACAGAAGAAGCAACTGAGGACAAATGCACTCTATAACAGATTAACCTTTTCAACCACATTCACCTCACAGATAACCATAAGTCCTTTGTGAGGAGCAAATGGAAAGCAACTCCACTTATTTTAGTCTTATGTTTTTCTTAGAAAAATATTTAAATAAAACACAGTAATGTAAAAAACAAACAAACAAACAAAAAAACCATACTTAGTTTCTAAATAGAAACAATAACACATACATATACATATATTTCCACCTAACAATATTCAACTATTTTGCGTACGATCAGAGACACATTAATTCCCAACAGTATAGGGTGCAAGTCCTTGGGTAATACTCACTCTTAAATTTGACATCCTTAAATATTGTGACATGAACTAATACAACTTATATTGCATTAGTTAGGGAAAAAGTTAGGGAAGAAAAGTAAGATATTCATTTTATGTACATATACAATCATAGTCATAACAAAACAAGGAAGAAATATTCATGACCATTACAGTTCTCATTTCTGTAACTGGTTATGTGGTCAAAATTCATATTTATCACTACCTTCTTCCACTACCCATTCCAAGTTCCCATTTCCCTCAGCAAGCCTCTCAGGTAGCTGTGATTCTTTGCCTGGTTGGGTGACACAAACTTTCATTCCTGAAGATTATGGGCCATTGTTAGTCCTGCTTGGATTGAGTAGTGCAATTTTCCATTGACTTTAACCACAGGGCAACGTAGTACCAAGAGACATCGTAGAAGATCTCCTGTACTCCAGGCAAACACTTCTTTATCCTCATTATGTAGGTGCAGTCCTATTTCTTCTTGATAGTCAGGATGAATCACCCCAGTCAGTACAGAAATTCCCTTCTTTGCCTGCTGATTCAATGGCACAAGGAGGCCAAAGTTACAAGGCGGCAGTCTTAACTTCCAGTTCAGTGGAATCATTGTCATGTTCCCTGGTGGAAGCACTCCTCTTTTTGGAATTAAGACCCGTAGACTGGCAGAATTTAAGGTTGCAAGGACAGGAAACAAAAATTTTCCTAGTGTGTCACTAGGGGTAATAGTGAGTGGTGCCACTCCCATTTCCACCCTTTGATTCCTGGACCCATGAATCCTGGCTATGGGAGAAATAGCACCATGGAGAGGATGCTGATATAGAGTATACACAGCCTCCTGGAGAAGATTGCCCCAGCCCTGCAAGGTATTGCCACCTAGTTGGCACTGTAATTGAGTCTGTAAAAGGCGATTCTACTGTTCTGTAAATCCAGCTGCTTCAGGATGATGGGGAACATGGTAAGACCAGTGAATTCCATGGTCTTGTGCCCATTCCTGCACATCATTTGCTGTGAGATGGCTTCCTTGATAAGATGCAATGCTGAATGGAATCCTATGGCAGTGGATAAGACATTCGGTAAGTCCATAGTTGTTAGTTTGGAAGAAGCATTGTGTGCAGGGAATGCAAACCCATATCTGGAGTATGTATTTATTCCTGTTAAAATAAATTGCTGCCCTTTGGGAAGTGGTCTGGTGTAATCAACCTGCCACCAGGTAGCAGAGTGATCACCTCGAGGGATGGTACTATATCAGGGAGTGAGTGTGTGTCTCTGTTGTTGGCAGATTGGGCACTCAGTTGTGGCTGTAGCTAAGTCAGCCTTGGTGATGGGAAGTCCATGTTGCTGAACCCCTGCATAAACTTCATCCCTACCTCCATGGCCACTTTGTTCATGAGCTCACTGGGCAATGACAGGAGTGGCTGGGGAAAGAAGTTGAGCATTAGCCACAGATCAAGTTATCTTATTTTCCTCTGCTGAAGACACCCTCTGGTGAGAATTCACTTGGGACACAATATTTTCATGTTTTTTGCCCACTCAGAAAGTTCTATCCACATACCTCTTTCCCAAAATTCTTTGTCACAAATTTTCCAATCATGTTTCTTCCAAGTCCCTCACCATGCAGCCAAACCATTGGCAACAGCCTATGAATGAGTGTACAGACAGACCACCAGCCATTTCTTCTCCCAAGCAAAATGAATAACCAGGTTCACTGCTTGAAGTTACACCCATTGGGAGGATTTGTCCTCACCATTGTCCTTCAGGCATGTCACAGAAAGGGGCTGCAGTACTATAGCTGTCCAGTTGTGGGTTGTGCTTGCATATCATGCAGAAACATCTGTAAACCAGGCTAAAACTTTCTCTTCCTCAGTCAACTGATTGTAAGCGATTCCCCAAGAGGCCAAAGCTGGGGGCTGGGAAAGAGAAGGTAACTTGACAAGGGTAGTGACCATGGACATTTGGGCTACTTCATCATGTAACTTGCTTGTGCATTTAGGATCCACTCAAGCCTTATCTCATTTATACCACTTCCACTTAATTATGGAGTGTGCTGTGCATGCCCAACTTTATGGTTTGGTGGATCAGACAGTACCCAGCTTATGATAGGCAACTCAGGTCACGTGGTTATTTGATGGCCCATGGTTAAGCATTCAGTCTCTACTAAGGACCAGTAGCAGGCCAAAAGCAGTTTCTCAAAAGGGGAGTAGTTATCTGCAAAGGATGGCAGGGCTTTGTTCCAAAATCCAAAGGGTCTGCATTGTGATTACCCTTTAGGGGCCTGCCAAGGGCTCCAGATGGCATCTCTATTTGCCACTGAAATCTCCAACACCACTGGATCTGCTGGATCATATGGTCCAAGTGGCAGTGCAGCTTGCACAGCATCCTGGACCTGTTGCAGAGCCTCCTCTTGTTCCAGTCCCCTGTCAAAGCCAGCAGCTTTTCTGGTCACTCAGTAGATGGGCTGGATAGCACATCCAAAAGAGGAATGTGTTGTCCCAAATTCTGAAGAGCTCAACTAAGCATTGTGCCACTTTCTTGGTCATAGGAGGGGTCAGATGCAACCGCTTATCCTTCACTTTAGAAGGGATATCTTGACATGCTCCACATCACTGGACACCTAGAAATTTCACTGAGGTGGAAGGACCCTGTGTTATTGTTGGATTTATCTCCCATCCTCTCTCCTGCAAATGCCTTATCAATACATCTAGAATCATTGCTACTTCTTGCTCACTAGGTCTTATCAACATGATATCATCAATATAATGGACCAGTGTAATGTTTTATGGGAGGGAGAGATGATCAAGTTCCCTGTGGAACTTATGACATAGGACTGGAGAATTGACATATCCTTGAGGCAGGATAGTGAAGGTATACTGCTGGCCTTGCCAGCTGAAAGCAAACTGTTTCTGGTGGTCCTTACTAATGGCAATTGAGAAAAAAAAGCATTTGCTAGATAAATAGCTGCATACCAGGTACCAGGGGATGTGATAATTTGCTCAAACAATGATACCACATCTGGGACAGTAGCTGTGATTGGATTCACCACCTGATTAAATTTAATATAACCTGCTGTCATCCTCCACATCCTCCAAGATCCATCTGTTTTCTTCACAGGACAAATAGAAGAGTTGAATGGGGATGTGGTGCGCCATCCCTGAATCCTTCAGATCCTTGATGGTGGCACTAATCTCTGCAATCCCTCCAGGAATTCGGTATTACTTTTGATTTACTATTTTGCTAGGTAGGGGCAGTTTTAGTGGCTTTCACTTGGCTTTTCCTGCTATAATAGGGATCCAGAAATCAGGGATCCAGTGTGGGAATTCTGCCAGTTACTGAGTATGTCTATTCCAATTATGCATTCTGGAACTGGAGAAATAACCACAGAATGGGTCCATGGACCCACTGGACCCACTGTGAGATGGATCGGAGCTAAAACTCCATCAATCACTTGATGTCCATAAGCCCGTACTCTGACTGGTGGACCACAGTGACGTTTTGCGTCTCCTGAAATTAATTTCACTTCTGAGCATGAAATATCTGTTCATTTCCTTTTCCCCAGTGCACAGTTACTCTAGTAAAAGGCCCTAGGTCTCCTTGGGTAAAGCCGGGAGGAAGATTAAAGTGTAAATTTTTGGCAGTGAAACAGAATCCTTCCCCAAGGACACCTGGACTTCTCATTCAAGGGGCTTTTGGTCTGTAAACTGTCTCAAGTCTGGGAATTGATTAAGGGGCCATGATTCTGTTTTGTAATTCAAATTAAGGTTTTGTTCACACAACCTAGAACTCTTCTGCTTATACAGATCAAGCAGGAGTTTAGTAGACTGCCCATGTATTTCACTTCTAGCTATCCCATGATCTATTAGTCAACGCTATAGTCTATGCAACTCAGATTCTTTTGATTGCTGCTTTGAGTCTGTCTTTCATTGCAGTAGCCATGCCCACCTCATCTTTGGTGATTACCTGCTGATACTTGACTTTTACTGGTGTGATGTTTAAGGATCCTAGTTTCATTAGAGCAGTTCCTACAGTAAAATCTGGACTACAGAGAAGAGAAACCACAGAGCTCTTCAGGGAACATGGAGTTAGTCTTACAATTTTATTCCTCACAGTCCTGGTTAAGGTCCTGTGGACATTCCTGGGGTGGGTGGGTAGTTCTTAAATGTTAAATCCATTCTTGCTTTCCAGTCGCTCTAAGTCTTTAAATGTCCTCTTCTACTGTATACCAGGGTAAATTGGGCATCTCAACCTCAGACATTCTAGGCTATCTTTTTGTCCATGTTTCAGCCAGCCACCAAAACAAATTGTTAGAGCCCTTTCTAAACCCTTCAGCTACAGTGTTGAATCCAGAATTTCTGTTTTCTGAGCCCATATCAATAAATCCAGCTTGATCCAACTTATATTCCTTCCACCAGTATCCCATACCCTCGGTATCCATTACCACATGTATTTCTCTGATTTCTGTCTATATAAGTTGGAAAACTCATGCAGTTCTTTTAGAGTATAGTGTACTTCCTCATAAGTCCCACTTTGTACCTCACCTTCAGGGGTGTAGAAGTCAGTCAAAGGGGTGCTGATGCAAAATACCAGAAATTGGTTGTTTTTTATAAAGGCTATTTATTTGGCATAGAAACTTACAGTCACAAGGCCCTGGAGTCTAAGTTACTTCCCTCACCAAAGTCTGTTGCCATGTGTTGGAGCAAGATGGCTGCCAATATCTGCAAGGGTTCAACCTCCCTCTTCCTTTGAAGGCTCTGTGCTCTCAGCTTCTTCCAATATCAGCTGTAGGCTGGCATAAGTATCATCCCTTCCCCGGGGCTTTTTTTCTCTTTGGGCTCAGCTGTTCAGGGTTCTGGTCTCTGCAGCTACAAACTAGCAGGTGAATGGCTCATCTCTGTTCCTGGGGCCTTTGCTGTGCCTAATGGTGCCTGCTCTGTTTCCTCACATATGTGCTTCTCTGTGTTCTTCTCCTGTGTGTTTACTTCCTGGGGCTTCAGCTCAAAAACTCTCAACTCTGTCTTTTGTCATGTCTTTTCTCTGTGAGTCCCCATCCACCAAGAGGTGGGGACTCAACACCCTACTAATGTGGCCCAATAAATACCCTAATCATAATTTAATTAAGTAAAAGTGAAACCTAAAACAGAAAAGATTACAATATCTATTTTTGGAATCCATAAACAATATCACACTGCTACAGGGGGCTTGTGATTTTAGTCTTGTAATAGATCTAGAAGAGAAGAGGGGTGCTAGGGGTGGGTAAGGAGAAGAATTAGAAATGCCTTGCAAGCTACTAACCTCAGGGGATATCTTTGCATTTTCAATTAATCTCTTCAGGCAGGGGTTGGAGGGCAAATTCCTCAGGTAAGGGTGGAAGTTGGGCAGTGCATACTGTTGTTTGGCTGGTACCTCCTTTAGGCCTGAGAGGAGGTGTAGGCTCCCTTGGGGAAGGTCTGAATCTGAGAAGTACAGACTTTACTTTGGCTGGTACCCACTTCAGGACTGGAAGGAGGTCCCTACTCTGGGGCAGTCCATCACAGGTTTATCTGGCAAAGTCTCCACAGGATTTAGGGTTCCAATGTCCCCACTGATACCATCATCAACCCATATGTCTCCATACCAGTCCTCAGGGTTCCACTCCCTTCTAATCAATGCCTTCACTTTAAAAGCAGACACCCTGTGAGGTTGAGATTTTAGTTTTTTTGTAACTCTGCTACTCGTACAATGAGATTCTGAGTCTAGTTTTCAGAGATCTTAAATCTATGGCTACATGAAATAAGATTTTCATTCAGGTCACACATAGAAACTTTCACATCATTCATGTGACATTTAAGTTGTATATTTGAAGCCTTTAGCTGATCCCTTTCTTTTGTAACTGTATGCAGAGTTTCTAGGAGGAGACAGCCAACATCATTGTACCTTTTGAGTTCACAAAACTCTGTTAAGGTATTGAAAACACACTCACCCAGATCCTAGCCTCTTGTAAGCATGGAAGTAGGGGAATCCAGTGGTGATATTTTGCATATCTCCACTGCCAATTCATGCCATCAACTGTTAATGGCCTCTTGATTATTGGAAAGGGAGTCATTAGTACCCTTGAGTCCAATTAGAGTTAAGAGCCAATTTTTAAACACTGCAGAAATCCCATGTTTAAGGTTCTGCATCTCAAGAACCACTCCTGATACCCAGCTGTGTTAGTCAGGGTGCTTTAGGGAAACAGAATTGACAGGATATATCTGTAAATAGTATGAGATTTTATAAAATTCTCTCACATGACTGTGGGGATACACAAGTCCAAATTCCACAGGCAGGCTGCAAACCAGAGGCTCTGATAAAAGTCTTTGATGAGTTCCCAGGAGACATTGGCTATCTGAAGTTGAGCTGGAAAATTCTCTCTGAATACTGAAATCACTTCCCCTTTTAAGGCATTCAACTGATTAGATAAAATGTCACTCATTGCTGAGAGCAATCCCCTGGGTTGATTGTAGATGTAATCAGACATCTACACAATCAACTCACTCATGGTTAAAGTCCATAAATGTCCTTGTATTTTAATTAGCCTAGTGCTTGCTTGACCAAAAAACTAGTCACACTTAACCTGGCCAAGTTGACACATTGGCCTAACCACACATCCTTTTTTTAAATATACAGTTTCCTTCTTTGTTTATAATAGCTTTTGATCTAGTCTATTTTGTCTCATATTAATATAGCTACCCAAGCTCATTTTCAATTACTGTTTACATGGAATATCTTTTTCCAACTCTTCAATTTCAACCTACTTGTGTCCTTGCATCTAAGGTGAGTCTCATATAAGGAGCATATAGAAGGATTATGCTTTTAATCGATTCTGCCAATCTGTGTCTTTTGATTTTTGCATTTAATCCATTAACATTGTATGTTTTAACTGTGAAGCTAGTACCTACTTCGACCATTTTATTCTCTGGATTTTATATATCACATCTTTTTTGAATCTCTTTTACCCTTTTAGTTACCCTTACTGATAGCCTTTACTTTTATTCTCTTCTCTAACCTCTCTTTCCTGTCTTTTCTTTTCAGCCTGCCAAACTTCCTTTATTATTTCTTGTAGAGCTGATATTCTGTTGACAACTCTCACAATTTTGTTTTTTCTGTGAATATTTTAAATTCTCCCTATTTTATAAGGGCAGTTTTGACAGATAAAGAATTTTTGTCTGGCAGTTTTTCTCTTTCAGTACCTTAAATATATCATACCACTGATTTCTCCATCATTTCAAATGAGTAATCAGCACTTAATCTTATTGCATTTCTCTTGTATGTGGCAAATCCCTTTCATTTTGCTGCTTTCAGGATTCTCTATCTTTTGATTTTTTAGATTCTGGCAAGTATATGTCTTGGAGTAGGTCTTTTAGGATTTATTCTGTTTGGAGTATGTTTTGCTTCTTGGATATGTATATTTTTGTCTTTCATATGAGTTGGGAAAATTTTGACCAGTTTTTCCTCACATATACTTTCTACCTCTTTTACCTTCTCTTCTCCCTCTGGGACACCCATGATGTGTATGTTTCTGTGCTTCAAGATGTCATTCAACTTCGGAGACCCTGCTCATTTCTTTCCCATTCTTTTCTCTATCTGTTCTTCTGTCTGTAAGATTTTGAATTTCCTATCTTTTGGTTCATTGATTCTTTCTTCTGCCTGTACAAATCTGCTCTTGTATGCCTCTTGTATTTTTAATCTCTTATATTGTGCTTTTCATTACCATAACTTCTGTTATATTTCTTTTCATACTTTCATGTTCTTTTTTATGCTCACTCAATATTTTCTTAATATTCTTTCTGTTTTCAATTACCAAATGGCTATTGATACAAAGTACAAGAGTTCTGTTGGCTTTTATAATGGGGGGGGGGTCATTTGGGGTAAAAGCTTCCAGTTCCAAGCCACAAACAGTCCAAACTGAGGCACCATCAGGGATGTTTTCTCACCAAAGGCAGCTACTATTGATCCTAGCATGTTGCCACATGTTGAAGCAAGATAGCAGCTGATCTCTGCCCAGGTTTCTCCTTTCCCTCCAGGCTTCCTCTCTTATGCTCAACTGTTCAGCTTTCTTCGTGATTTCAACTGCAAGCTGGCAAAGGGCTTGTCTCTTACAGCTTCCTATATCAGTCTTGGCTCTTCCACTTTCTTCCAAGGTCAGCTGTAACCTATCAGGCAAATGGCTCATCTCTTCTTGAGGCCTCAGTTGTTTGAGACTTCTCCTTTCTGTCACATTGCAGGATCAAAAATGACAGAGCTTTCTCTTTTGTGTCTGTTTGAGTGAGTTTCTGTTTATATCAGACCCAACAAAGGGGTGGAGACTAGACCTGAGTCCTGTCTCACTGAAATAATACAATAAAAGCCCTACAGCATTCTTAACAGGTAATCTAATCAAAGGCCCTTGGCTGAATTTAACACAATCAAAGGTTATCACACTCAGTGGAATAGATTAGTTTACAAGCATAATCTTTCTCTTCTTGGGATCTATAAAATAATCTTAAACTGCCACAGCCATATTTTACTTCATCTCCCTGGACTGAATTAGTATGCTTGTTTGAACATCTTTGGCTAATTGTTTCAAAATCTGTGTCTCCTCTGACTTTTTAATTTGTTCTTTTGACTAGGACATATATTTATCTATGGTTTGTAATTCTTTGCTGGTCTAGGCATCTGATTATCTTAATAACTTTACTCTTACACTCAGTTTCTCTCTCTTGCCTTGGTTTTATTATTATTATTATTATTTTTTTAAAGATTTTATTTATTTATTCATTTATCCCCCCCCTGCTGCCTGTGCTCGCTGGGTCAGCCAACCACTCCGTGCAGGTGGACCCGCCTCCACCAGGAGGCCCCGGGAACCGAACCCGGGGCCTCCCACATGGCAAACAGGAGCCCCACTGATTGAGCCACAGCCGCCTCCCTGGTTTTATTATTGATTGACTTTGAGTTAAGGTTCTTCTTTGACACTTGGTTCAAAATATTCTAGACCATGGGTTCTTAACAAGGTGTCCATGAGCTTGAATTGAAATTCAAAAAATACATTATTCTTTGGGGACTTGTTGGTACAGGTGTGATATATCTATTATATAATACACAGTATATTGTGGACCTAGTAAGGGGTCTGTGGTTTTCACTGACTGGCAAAAGGGTCTGTGGAACAAAAAAGGTTAAGAACCCCTGTTCTAGAGCTTCAGAATTTCCCATTTTTAACTGATCAGATTATTGATCTTTTCTTCATCTGATTTTTGCCCTCAGTATATAGTATAAGTTTTAAGATTTCTCTGCTTGTGCAATTGTTTCACCCCTAGGAGAAATCTTGCTTTTTTTGTTCCTTCTCTGGGAATCTTGATCTTTTCTGTTTATTTTAGTTTTGTGTATAATTTTTTTTTTTTTTTTTACTTTTATTGTCTCTAGCTTCTTTTGCCTGGAAGGCAAATTCTTGGAGGAGAAGGGTCACCTCGAAGAGGACTTACCTAAATTAGTATTGTGCAGGTAATTCATGTCCAGAGACCCACAGATGGTGTGCAGACCAGTTCCAAAAGGCCCTGGGGAGACGGTTAGGAAAGATGCCCCAATGCCTTTTTGTTGGCTCCCTGAAGCTGCACTTTTCTGTTCTGCTGAGTAGATGGCACTCTTCATCAAACTACTCCCCACAGTCCTAAGGAAGCAGTTTATCTTATACCTCTACTGGCTCCACCCCTGTCAGGGGCAGGATTGAAACAATGTGCTGGTCCTTGTCTGAGGTGGGCTAAAACAGCAGTTCAGAGGTGGGAGCCAGCAATCTAAATTCACCAAGCAAAAGCCCTGATCAATTCTTGGCAGTGCCCCTGACCCTTTCTTGGGGAGGAAGTCTTCCATGTCTGTCAGCATCTGTAGCAGGAAACCAGGGACCAGACTGGAGGTGGCTCACTTTGAAAGTGGGGGATAGGCACCTGTAGTTGCCACAGAGTGAGTTATTCAGTTTGTGTGTTTTTTTTTTTTTTCACCACAGTTTCTCGGTCTTTTTATCCCATTCTTCCCTGGATACTGTACAGTGCTCACCTGGCCTCTGGAGCCCCAGAGTAGTTGTTTCAGAAAGAGTCTTTCCACTAGCTGTTTTTGGAGAAGTGAGTCCTGATGCTCCCTTCTCCACCATCGTCCCCAGAAGTTCCCTCTACTATCTTTCCATTTTCCCTTTTCATCCTATTCAGATATATATTTTGGTGTTGTTAGTTGAATTCACAATGTTGTTCTACTATCACAACCATCCATTATCAAAACATTTCCATTATTCCGAATAGAAACTTGTATATTTTAGACCTTAACTTTCTATCCCCTACCCCCACCCCTACCCCTGGTACCCTGTATTATAGATTCTGACTTTATGATTTGGCCTATTTTAATTGTTTTCAGTCAGTGAGATCATACAATATTTGTTCTTTTGTGTCTGACTTATTTTACTCAACATGATGTCTTCATGGTTCATGTTGTCTTATGTTTCAGGACTTCATTCTTTTTTACAGCTGAATAATATTCCATTGTATGTTGTTTTAGTTTTCTAAAAGGTGCTGGGAGCAATATACCAGAAATGGGTTAGCTTTTGTAATGGGGATTTATTAGGTTAAAATCTTGCAGTTCTGAGACTGTGAAAATGTCCAAATTGATGCATCATCAGAGATGCCGTCTCATTGAAGGTCAGCTGCAGTGATCCTGGATTCCTTCCACATGGGAAGACACATGAAGTTATCTGCTTTTCTTCTTGGTCTTGTTGTTTCAGCTTCTAGCTGCTTTGTCTGTAGCTTCCTCTCTCCTGGGTTACTTTCTGAGCTGCTGGGTTTCTTCTCTCCATCTCTGTGGCTTCTTCTCTGCGTGTCTCGGCTTTCAGTGCTTTGTTTAAAAAGGACTCCAGAAAGAGAACCACGACCCACCCTTGGGTTACACCTCACTGAAGTAATAAGATTAAAGTCTCCCCAACTGATTCCAATTCAATAAAAGGGTCCCACATCCACTGGAATGGGTTTGTTCCAAGAATATGATCTTCTGGGATCCATCCAGTTTCAAATTGTCACACATATATATATATACACCACATTTTATATATCCATTCATTGGTTGATGGACATTTGAGTTGCTTCCATCTTTCAGCAATTGTGGATAATACCTCTATGACTTTGGTGTGGAAATATCTGTTTGAGCCGCTGCTTTCAATTCTTTTGGGTATATACCTATAGCGGGATTGCTGAATCATATGGTAGTTCTATACTTAGCTTTTTGAGGAACCACCAAACAATTTTCCAGAGTGGTTGCACAATTGTTCATTGCTGCCAACAATGATTGTGTGATCCTGTTTCTCCACATCCTTTCCAACATTTGCTATTTTCTGTTTTTTTAAATAGCTTTTATTCTAATTGTTGTGAAATGTTATCTCATTTTGTGGTTTTCATTCACATTTTCCTGATGGCCAATGATGTTGAGCATTTATTAATGGATTTCTGGCCATTTGTATATCTTCTTTGGAGAAATGTCTGTTTGAAGTCTTTTGCTCATTTTTTAATTGACTTGTTGGTCTTTTTTGTTTCAAGTTTCTTTTTATACTAGATATTAATCCTTTATTGGACATGTGGTTTCCAAATATTTTCTTCCATTATGTAGCTTGTCATTTTACTTTCTTGATAATATTCTTTGAGACATAAAGGTTTTAAAATTTGATGAAGTTTCATTTATCTATTTTTTACTTTTGTTGCTTGTGCTATTTAAGTCTAAAAATCCTTGCCTAACACAACGTCCTTAATATGCTTCCTATGTTTTCTTTTAGGAGTTTGAGAGTTCCAGCTTTTATATTAAGGTCTTTGACGATTTTGAGTGGATTTTTATAGAAGGTGTGAGGTAAGTGTCCTCCTCTTATTTTTGCAAGTGGAAATCCAGTTTTCTCATCACTATTTGTTGAAGAAAGAATTCTTTTCCAATTGAGTGCTTTTTACCACCTTGTCAATTAAGTTGGTCATAAATGTGAGCATTGATTTCTGAGCTCTCAATTCTATTCCATTGATCTGTATGTGTATCCTTGTGCCAGTGCCATGCTGTTTTGATTACTGTGACTTTGTAATAAATTTTAAGATCCGGAGTGTGGGTCCTTTTATTCATCTTTTTTTTCCAATGGCTTTAGATATTCAGGGCCCCTTATCTTTCCATAGAAATGTGGTTATTGGTTTTTCCATTCTGCCAAGAATATTGTGGGAATTTTGATTGGAACTGCATTGAATCTATACCTTGCTTTGGGTAGCATTGACATCTTAACAATATTTAGTCTTTTAATCCAGGAACATGGAATATTCTTCCATTTATTTAGGTCTTCTTTGATTTTTTTAAAAAATATTTTGTAGTTTTCCATGCACAAGTCCTTTCCCTTCTTGGTTTGAGTTATTCCTAGATATTTTATTCTTTTAGTTGCTATTGTGAATGGAATTTTTTCATGGTTTCTTCTTCTGACTATTCATTGCTTATGTATAGAAATGCTATTGATATTTGGGTGTTGACTTTGTCCTCACCACTTTGTTGAGTTCATTTACTAGCTCTATCAGCTTTGTTATGGATTTTTCAGGATTTTCTGTATATAGGATTATATCATCTGCAAAATAGGGGAAGTTTTAGTTCTTCCTTTCCAATTTGGATTCCTTTTATTTCTTTTTCTTGCATAATTGCTCTGGCAAGAACATCTAGTACAATGTTGAATAACAATGGAAACAGTTTTAATGTTTGTATTATTCCTGATTTAATAGGGAAAGCTTTTGGTCTTTCACCACTAAGTAGGACTTTAGCTGTGGGCTTTTCATATTTACCCTTTATCATGTTATGGAAATTTCCTTCTATTCCTAGTTTTTTTTTTTTTAAATCAATAAAGCGTTCTGTATTTTATCAAATTCCCTTTAAGTGAGATGGTAATGTTTTTTTTTTCCCCTTCTTTCTGCTAACATAATGTATTACATTGATAGATTTTCTTTGTTGCACCAACTGTGCATACCAAGGATTAATTCCACTTGATCATGGTATATAATTCTTTTGAAGTGTTGTTGGATTCTGTTTGCTAGTACTTTGTTGAGGATCTTTGCATCTATATTCATAGGACATATCGATGTAGTTTTATTTTCTTTTTGGTATCTTTATAGAGTTTGGTGTCAGGATTGTATCAGTCAGCCAAAGGGGTGCTGATGAAAAGTAACAGAACTCTGTTGCCTTTTATAAATGGTATTTATTTGGGGTACAAGTTTATAGTTACTAGGTCTTAAAGAGTCCAACTCAAGGTACTTTAAGAGGTACTTTCTCACCCAAAGTCTTTCGCCAAGTGTTGAAGCAAGATGGTGGGCGATGTCTGCCAAGGTTCAGCCTTCCTTCTTTCCTCTTAAGGCTCCATGGCCCCAGCTTTTTCCAGTCTCAGCTGTAGGCTGGCTTAAGGCTCATTGTTCTCCCCAGGAATCATTTCTTTCTAAGTTCTGCTGCTCTGGTCTATTTTATCAAACCAAGGGTGCTGGAACTTGATGATAAGTAGCATCAGAACCCTAATCTTAACATAATTTAATCAGATGTCTCAGCTGTGTCTAATACAAAGGGTTATCATGCCAGAGGAACTGACCAGTCTACAAACATAATCTATATTTCTTTCTGGAATTCATAAATAATATCAAACTGCTACACGGGTGTTGTTGGCCTCGTAGATTGAGTTTGGGAGTGTTCCCTACTCTTAAATGCCATAATTTGCAAACCCTTGGTCTAGGGGAATGTCAATAAACAAATATATGTATATTCAAAATTAGTAATGATTATTATGAAAAACATAAGAAAATATTATATTAAATTAAAAAACCAAGATAAAAAGAAGTATATGAATGAGTATGATTTTGGCTGCAAATGTCACACCAGCACATAAAAAAATGACAAAGTAAAATTAATTGTGGTTATAGTGGAACAGCCGGGCAGAAAATGGATGACTTTGTCTTTTTGCAATATTTCAGTTTTTTTTTTAATCTGTTTAGTTTTATAATAAAAATGTTTTAAAATTTTAAAAATACAATGGTAAATCTTTTCTTTTCATAAGAAAATTATACCTCATTTTCTCCCCCTGACAATATATGAGACAATTTCTTTGGTCTAATGATCTCATTCTAAGAGTCCCAGAATTCCAATACATCACTCAATTACTAACTTCTAATCTAGCTAATTGCCTCTTTCAAAATGGCAGTGTTTTATATTGCTTCTTGTCCTTGGCATGGTGGGTAGTGGAAGGTGAAGAATGTTTATTACAGGAGAAAATTCAGGACACCCTCACCATGATACCATCTGAGTCTTTTGATAGATTAGGTAGGTGGTGGTGGTGGTGGTGCAGAGGGGTGAAAGAGGTGGTGAACTGTACTCTAACATAAGAAGAACCCTCTTCTCTGGCTTCCATGACTCCAGAGGGGCAGAATGTAAAAAAATGAAGAGAAAGGACAGAAATTTCACAGGAAGGGAGAGTTAGAGCGATTGTATGGAGAAAGGCATATGGAAGCAAGTGTGGTTGATTTTTAAAAATTTTTATTGAAGTATATCATTCATACATGAACATATAAGACAAGAAGTATATAGTAAAAGTTACAAACTTACAAAACAAACATGCAAATCATTATACAGGGCTCCCATAGGGTTCATGACCAACTCCTTACATTGTTCTGAAAAACTTGCTATAAACTATGAAAGGGCATCATCAAAATATTACTACAAACCATAGTTAGTATCTTACAATTGATATATTTTTACCCCAACCCACCCAATTAAAAACACCCTGTATTAGTATTATATATTTGTTATAGTTCATGTGAGAACATTCTATTCTGTTAACACAGCCCATCTTTCACCATAGGATTCATTGTGTTTTACAATCCTATGCTTTATGCAGTCCATTCAAAGTGTGCACACATTGGCTCTCATTTTCATCAGAGTTGTGCTGTCATCACCACAGGTAATTTTAGAACCTATTCTTTATTCTGAAAGGAAAAATCCCATACCCTTTTACAGCCCCTAATATTGTCCCTTAGAATTGATAAAATATCTTCTTTGCCATTGATGCAAAAATATTACAATATTACGGTTAACTATTGTCCATAAATTACATTAGTTTTAATTTCCCCATGAATCACCATATCCTTAACACTGTCTAAAAGAAGAATATTCTTATATGTATACTATTAACCACAATCTTCATCCACCACTGAAATCACTATGTTATACACTCCCTAGGTTATTCACTAGCTTCTTTTCAATTGACAATTATGTTCATAGACTACCCCTTTCAGCCTCAATCACATTTATAAATCAGCAGTTAGTTCTACTCACTATAATGTTACCATCAACTCTAGTCATTTCCACAATTTTACCATAAAACTTATTAAAAATTCTGCATATATTAAGCATGAGGTCCCATTCTCAAACCACATTTTATCTTCTGGTAACCTATACTCTAGAGTTTACCCTCCATGAGTCTACTCATCCTATTTAGTTTAGACCATACAATGTTTGTCCTTTTGTATCTGGGTTATTTCACTCAACATAACATCCTCAAAGTTCATCCATGTTGTTATATGAATCCTGATTTCATTTCTTCTTACCGCTGAATAGTATTCCTTTGTATGTATATACCACGTTTTGTTTATCCATTCATCTGTGGATGAACACTTGGGCTGGTTCCATATTCTAGCAAGTGTGGATAATGCTGCTATGAACATTGGTGTGCAAATATCAGTTCATATTCTTGCTATCAGTTCTTCTGAATATATTCCTAGTAACAGGATTGCAAGATCATATGGCAGATTTATTCAGCTCCTTGAGATATTGCCAAATTGTCTTCCACAGAGGCTGCACCATTCCAGACTCCAACAGTGAAGGAGTATTCCTATTTCTCTGCATCCTTTCTGGCACTTGTAGTTTTCTTTTTTTTTTTTTTTTAGTATTGGCCATTCTATAAGGTGTGAAATGATATCTCATTGTAGGTTTGATCTGCATTTCCCTAATAGCTAATGATGTTGAACATTTTTTCATGTGTGTGTGTGTGTTTGATTTTTTTTTTTTTGCTATTTGTATTTCCTCTTTGGGGCAATTTCTATTTAAGTCTTGGGCCCATTTTTAAATTGGCTTGTTTTTCTTTTTTTATCTTTGTGTGATATGATCTCTTCATATATATATATCGATATCAAACCCTTGCTGAACATGTGGTTTCAAAATATTTTCTCCCATTGACTCAGCTGGCTTTTTACTTTCTTGACAGTCTTTTGAAGAATAAAGTGTTTATTTTGAGGAGGTCCCATTTATCTATTTTTTCATTCATTGTTTATGCTGTGGGTTTAGGTTTAAGTAATTGCCACCTATGACAAGATCTTGATGTTTCCTACATTTTCTTCTGGGACTTTTATAGTTGTAGCTTTTATATTTTGGTCCTTGATCCACTCTGAGTTAATTTTTGTATAAGGTATGAGATAAAGGTCCTCTTTCTTTCTTTTGGATATGGATATCCAGTTCTCCCAGTACTGTTTGTTGAATAGACTGTTCTGGCCCAGCTGGGTGGTCTTGACAGCCTTGTCAAAAATAACTTGCTTGTAGATGTGAGGGTCTATTTCTGAGTTCTCAATTCAGTTCCATCGGTCAATCTGTATCACAGTACCATGCATTTTTACCATTGTAGCTACATAATATGCTTTAAAGTCAGGAAATGAGAGTCTGCCAAATTCCTTCTTCTTTCTAAAGATATTTTTGGCTCTTCAGGTCATCTTAATCTTCCATATAAGTTTTTTATTATAAGCTTTTCCATTTCTGCAAAAAGACTTTTGGGATTTTTTTTGGGATTGTGTTGAATCTATAAATCATTTTGGGTATAATTGACATCTTAATGATATTTAGTCTTCCAATCCATGAACACAGAATCTCCTTCCCTTATTTAGGTCTTCTTTGATTTCTTTTAGCAATGTTTCATGATTTTCTGAATACAGCTACTTTATGTCCTCGGTTAAGTTTGTTCATGCCTATTTTATTCTTTTAGTCACTAATATAAGTAGCATTTTTTTTTCTGATTCTTGCCTCAATCTGCTCATCAGTAGTGAACAAAGACACAACTAATTTTTTGCATATTAATCCTGTATCCCACCATTTTGCTAAACTCATCTACTAGCTTTAGTAGCTTTTTTTGTGGATTTTTCAGGATTTTTTAGATATAGGATCATATCATCAGTGAACTGTGAAAATTTTATTTCTTCCTTTCCTATTTGGGTGCTTTTATTTCTTTTTATTATCTAATTGCTCTAGCTAGAACTTCGAGCACAATATTGAATAACAGTGGGGGCAGTGGTCATCCTTGTCTTGTTCCTGTTCTCAGCGGGAAAGCTTTCAGTCTCTCACTGTTGAGTATGATGCTAGCTGTACTTTTTTTCCTGTATGCATTTTACCATGTTGAGAAAGCTTCCTTCTATTCCTATCTCTTGGAGTATTTTTTTCAAGAAAGGATCCTGTATTTTGTCAAAAGCCTTTCTGTGTCAATCAAGAAGATCATGTGATTTTTCTTCTTCAAATTTTTATGTAGTTCTTGTAACAAATTAGATGTTTAAACATTATAAATCTAAAATCACTAATTTGCCATTATATTTTATGCACTTGCCTTTTAGATTCTGTAGAGAGTAAAAAGTGGAGTTACAAACTAAAAATACTACCATTTATATTTACCTGTGTCATTACCCTCACTGGAGATCTTTATTTCTTCAAATTTACTTCCTATTGTGAAGTGTTCTTTCTTTTCAACCTACGTAACTTTCTTTAGCATCTCTTGTGTGGTAGGTCGGGTAGTGGTGAACTCCCTCAGCTTTTGTTTATCTGGGAATATTTTCTTCTTCTTCTTCTTCTTTTTTTTTTTTTTTAAAGAAAATGTTTAATCAAAGAAAAAAATTGGTTATAAACATGACTCTGAACCAGCTTTTAAGGATACTACATCATAACCAGTTAAATAACTTACAAACTTATGTCTGCATAAACTGACACAAAATTGTTATTTCCAATTGCCTTCTAAAGTCGTAGTTTTATTTTTCAAGTGCATGAAGTAGTTTAAATTGTTAATACTGAATAATGGATGTTGTGCAAATTTAAAATTGAAGAGAAAATGCAATTTAATTTGGGCATATGTTTCAAGTTAATCTATTAACCTATTAACCAGATTCAACAGTTTTGCTGGCTGCAGATTTCTTGGTTGGCATTTTTTACTTTCAGCACTTTAAATGTGTCATCTCACTGCCTTCTTTCTGCCATGGTTTCTAATGAGAAATTGGCCTTAAATTGCATTGAGGCTTCCTTGTACATGACATATTGATTCTCTTTTGTGGCTTTCAGAATTCTCCTTATATTTGGCATTTGACAGTTTGATTATAATATTGTGCAACGTGGGGTCAGTTTGGGTTTTTCCTGTTTGGAGTTTGTTGAGCATTTTGGATGTGTACGTTCATGTCTTTCATTAAATTTGGGAAGTTTCCAGCCATTATTTCTTTTCTTTTTTTTTTTTTTTCTTTTTGAATCAAACAATATATTATACAATATATTTGGTTCACTGTAACGCATTCATACAGTATTTGTCCTTTTGTGTCTGGCTTGTTTCACTCAACATAATGTCCTCTAGGTTCATCCATGTTGCCATATGCTTTATGACTTCATTTCTTCTTACAGCTGCATAATATTCCATCATGTGAATAGACCACAGTTTGTTTATCCATTCATCTGTTGATGGACACCTAGGTTGTTTCCAACTTTTGGCAATGGTGAATAATGTGGCTATGGACATTGGTGTGCAGATGTCTGTTTGTGTCACTGCTCTCAGTTCTTCTGGGTATATACCCAGTAGTGGTATTGCAGGGTCACATGGCAAGTCTATATTCAACAGTCCTCCATAGTGGTTGTACCATCCTGCATTCCCAGCAACAATGAAGAAGTGTTCTTATCTCTCCACATCCTCTCCAACAGTTGTAGTTCTCTATCTTTTTAATAGTGGCCATTCTGATAGGTGTGAAATGATATCTCATTGTAGTTTTGATTTGCATTTCCCTAATCATGAGTGATGTTGAGCATTTCTTCATGTGTTTTTTTGCCATTTGTATTTTTTCTTCAGAGAAATGTCTATTCAAGTCTTTGGTACATTTTTTAATTGGAAATTAAACTGGAAATTTCCTCCTGATTTCCTCCTCAGATTGTTCAGTACTAGTGTACAAAAACATTACTGATTTTTGTGTGTTGATCTTGTATCCTGCCACTTGTCTGAACTCATTTATTAGTTCAAGTAGCTTTGTTGTGGATACTTCAGGATTTTCTAAATACAGGATCATGTCATCTATAAACAGTGAGAGTTTTACTTCCTCTTTTCCTGTTTGGATGCCTTTAATTTTTTTGTCTTGTCTAATTGTCCTAGCTAGAACTTCTAGTACAATGTTGAATAACAATGGTGACAGTGGGCATCCTTGTCTTGTTCCTGATCTTAGAGGGAAAGCTTTCAACCTTTCCCCATCGAGTATGATGTTGGCTGCGGGTTTTTCATATATGCCTTTTATCATATTGAGGAGCTTTCCTTTATTCCTATCTTTTGAAGTATTTTATCAAAAAAGGATGTTGGATTTTGTCAAATGCCTTTTCTGTATCTATTGAGATGATCATGTGGTTTTCGTCCTTCAATTTGTTAATCTGGTGTATTACATTGATTTTCTTATGTTGAACCAGCCTTGCATACCAGGAATAAATCCCACTTGATCATGATGTATAAGTCTTTTGATATGCTGTTGGATTCGATTTGCAAGTATTTTGTTGAGAATTTTTGCTTCTATGTTCATGAGAGAGATTGGTCTGTAATTTTCTTTTCTTGTGGAATCTTTATCTGGCTTTGGGTAATTTTTCATCCTCTTCAATTTTTTGGAAGAGTTTACACAGGATTGGTGTTAATTCTTTTAGAAATGCTTCGTAGAATTCACCTGTGAAGACATCTGGTCCTCGACTTTTCTTTGCTGGGAGATTTTTTATGGCGGATTCAATCTCCTTAATTGCGATTGGTTTGTTAAGTTCTTGTATTTCTTGTTGTGTCAGTGTAGGTTGGTTATGAGTTTCTAGAAATTTGTCCATTTCTTCCAGGTTGTCTAGTTTGTTGGCATATAGTTTGTCATATTATCCTCTAATGATTCTTTTAATTTCTATGAGGTCATTTGTAATTTTCCCCCTTTAATATCTTATTTTATTTATTTGCATCTTCTCTCTTTTTTTCTTTATTAATCTAGCGAGGGGTTTGGCAATTTTATTGATCTTCTCAAAGAACCAGCTTTTGTTTTGTTGATTTTCTCTATTGTATTTTTCTGTTCTCATTTTCATTTATTTCTGCTCTAATCATTATTATTTCTTTCCTTCTGCTTGCTTTGGGATTGGTTTGCTGTATTTTTTCTAGTTTCTCAAGTTGTTCAGTTAAATCTTTGAGTTTAGCTCTTTCTTGTTTTTTAATATAGGCATTTAGGGCTCTAAATTTCCCTCTCAAGACTACCTTCGCTGTATCCCATAAGTTTTGATATGTTGTGTTCTCATTTTCCTTTGTCTCAATATATTTACTGATTTCATTTGCAATTTCTTTTTTGACCCACTGGATATTTAGGAGTGTGTTGTTCAGTCTCCACACATTTGCAAATTTACTTTTTTCCTGTCTGTTATTGATTTCTAGTTTCATTCCATTATGATCTGAGAAGGTGCTTTGTATAATTTCAATCTTTTTATATTTATTGAGAGTTGTATTGTGACCTAACATGTGGTCTATCCTGGAGAAAGATCCATGGGCACTTGAGAAGAATGTATATCCTGCTGAGTTTGGATGTAGTGTTCTGTATATATCTGTTAGGTCTAACTTGTTTATCATATTGTTCATGTTCTCTGTTTCCTTGTTGGTCTTCTGTCTAATTGTTCTATCTAATGATATGAGAGGGGTGTTGAAGTCTCCGATGATTATTCTAGAAAATGTCCATTTCTCCCTTCAGTCTTGCCAGAGTTTGTCTCATATATTTTAGGGCACCCTGGTTAGGTGCATAGATACTTATGACTGTTATATCTTCCTGGAGGATTGTCCCTTTGATTAATATATAATGGCCTTCCGCATCTCTTATCACTTTTTTGCTTTTGAAATCTGTTTTGTCTGATATTAGTATAGCTACCCCTGCTCTTTTCTGTTTACTATTCACATGGAGTATCTTTTTCCAAACTTTTACTTTCAGCTGGTTTGTATCCTTGGGTCTGAGGTGAGTTTCTTGTAAGCAGCATATGGATGGCTCATGTTTTTTATCCTTTCTGTCAACCTGTATCTTTTGATTGGGGAATTTAATCCATTCACATTCAATGATATTACCGAAAATGCACTATTTATTTCCTCCATTGTATTCTTTGGTTTTCATATGTCATCTTATTTTTGTCTCTCTTTTTACTCTTTTGGTTATCCTTTCTGCTTTTCTTTCTTCTATACTCTCCTCCAAGCCTCTCTCTCCTGTCTTTTTCTTTCAGGTTCTAAAGCTTCCTTTAATATTTCCTGCAAAGGTGGATTCTTTTTTGCAAACTCTCTTAGTTTCTGTTTGTTTGTGAATACTTTATATTCACCTTCATATTTGAAAGACAGTTTTGCTGGATAAAGAATTCTCGGTTGGCAGTTTTTCTCTTTCAGTTTCCTAATTGTATCATACCACTGTCTTCTTGCCTCCATGGTTTCTGAAGAGAAATCTGTACTAAGTCTTTTTTTTTTTTTTAACTTTATTTTGTACATTTAATAATTGAAAACATAAGCAATTAAAAACTAAAAAGTAAACACAGATGAATAAATATATACATTTCTCAATTAAATGTAATGGATACATGTAAATTTTTTTGTTGTTTTGTTTTTTGTTTGTTTTTTTGTTTTTTTTGTGTGTGAATCAAACAATATATTACACAATATATTTGGTTCATAGTAACGCATTCATACAGTATTTGTCCTTTTGTGTCTGGCTTGTCCCTCGTATGTAATAGTTTGCTTCTCTCTTCCTGCTGTGAGAATTTTCTCTTTATCTTTGACATTTGACATTCTGAATAATATTTGTCTTGGCGTAGGTCTATTTGGATTTATTCTCATTGGGGTATGGTGTGCTTCTTGGACATGTAAGTTCATTTTTTTCGTGAGAGTTGGGAAATTTTCAGCTATTATTTCCTCAAATACTCTTTCTGCCCCTTTTCCTTTCTCTTCCCCTTCTGGAACTCCCATGACACGTATGTTCTTGCATTTTGTGTTATCATTCAACTCTCTGAGCCCCTGCTCGATTTTTTCCATTCTTTTCTCTCTCTGTTCTTTTTCTCTTCAATTATAGCTGCTCTGTCTTTGGTATCACTATTCTTTCTTCTATCATTTCGAGTCTGCTGTTGTATGCCTCAAATATATTTTTGACTTCACCTATTGTGTCTTTCATTCCCATGAACTCCGTTACTTTTCTATTCAGGATTTCAATACTTCTTGCATTCACTCAATGACTTCCTGATGTCATTTATCTCTTTAAACTATATTCTCTTTCATCTCATTAATTTGATTTTGGAAATTTGTGCTCATCTCACTGATTAGTTCTCTCAAATTCTGCATCTCTTCTGGGGCTTTGCTGTATTCCTTTTCTTGGAACATGCCTTCTATTTTCTTAGTATGGCTCATAATTTTCTGTTGGTGCTTAGGCATCTGGTTAGTTTGTATTTTACTTAGATGCTCTATCCCTTTATCTTTTATGGGGTTTTAGTAGCAGGAGGCTGTGAGTTACCACAGCTCTTTGATTTTTGGCTCAACCTTGATTGTTAGGATTATTCTGCTGGTTGCTCAAAACTGGGCACTAGACCCAGTAATTGGTTGTAGAGTCGTTTCCTAGGGCCTTGGGCAGGGAGGCTATGGAGGCCAGGGAAAGCCTCTCTTTCTTATTAATTTTCTTATGTGCACTTCCTTGGTCTGCCAGGAGATGGTGCCTGTTGGCAGCTCTCAATTCAATGCCTGCTTGGAACATAATTGTTGTGACACAGACCCGGTCAATGTGATAGAGCTTCCTGTCTGGAGGCTAAGAGCCCTGTGATTCAAACTTTCTGAGACAGTTCTCCAGGCTTCTCTCATAGCGCCCCACTTTTCCCAGCTAGGAAATATTTCCACTTCCTTCTGAATCCTCAACAATCAGTCCCTGTTAGTAGAGGAGGAGATTGGGAGGTTTGTATATCTTTAGCCCCTTGCAGGCTCCAAGGCAAACAGTGGCGCAGCCCCACCCAGCCTGGAAGGGCTCTCGGGACAGGGCAGACCAAACCTGGGAGTCAAAAACAGGGTCAGCCCCAGGCTCTCTCTCCCCTCTCCCATGGAGTCCTCAACAATTAGTACAGGTTAGAAGAGAGGGAGGTTGCAAGGGTCGGATTTCTCCAGTCCTTCGTAGAGTCCCAGGGCAAACCGCAGTGTGGAAGGGTCCGAGGGTTCCGCAGCCCAAATTTACAGTTCAGAACCTGAATCACCCTAAGGCTGTGTCCCCCTCTCTCCCCTTTCCGGGAGTGGTAGATCCCTGGAGCCCCCTTTGTCTATGGTCGCAGGCCCAGAGGCCCGAGAATTCTGAAGAGTGTGGGGAAGGGTGCCGGAAGCAGCAGAAGCTGTTACTTCCCACTCACGGTTCTGTCGTCGTGATTTCCCTCTTCTGTCCCTCTCTCCTCTGGGTGGTGTGTATCCTTCGCCTGCTGTCCTAAACACTAGAAGATCTTTTTCGGGGCTTTTTCATCCTGTCCTCTAGCTATTTTTCTGGAGAAGAGATTCCCGTGTCTTACTAATCCGCCATCTTCCCGGAAGTCCATTATTTCTTAGAATATTCTCTCTGCCCTTTCTCTCTTTTCCTTCTAGGATTCTCATAATACATACATTGGTATGTTTTATGGTGTCCCACATATTCTTCACACTCTGTTCACTTTTCTTCATTCTTTCTTCTTCCTGCTTCTCAGATTGAATGATTTCAATTGTCTTATCTTCAAGGTCACTGATTCTTCTTTCTTCTGCCAGCTCCAATCTGCTGTTGAACCCCTCTAGGAAATTTTAAATTTCTGTTACCATGGTCTTTGGCTCTGTTTGGTTCATTTTCATAATTTCTGCCTCTCTATTGATATTCTTCGTGTTCATCTATCATTTTCCTTATTTCCTTTAGTTTTTTGTCCATGCTTCCCTTTATCTCTATGAACATATTTAGGACTTTTATAAAGAGTCTTTGTCTGGTGTGTCCCAGATCTGGTCCTTCCCATTCATGGTTTCTAATGCTTTAACCTCTTTTGCTTGGGCCATTGCTCCCCGTTTCTTTGTATGTTTTGTAATCTTTAGTTGAAACCTGGACATTTTGATATTTTAAGGTGTTATTGCTGGAATTTAGACTCTGAAGCACCTGTTCCTTAAGCTTGTGTCCAGCTACTGTTATAACAGAATTTTCCTTGCATGCCAAGAGCTAACACCAAAAAAACCCCAAAAAAACAAAAAACAAAAAACACCAAAAAACAAACAAGGAAAAAAAAAAGAAAACTAATTTCCCAGTCTTTGCAGATTGACCTTTGCAAGCACTTTTCTTCAGAGTTTATCCATACAATGAGTTTAGAGATTAGCTTCAGACCAATGTGTTACAGCCTCCCTGATCTTTTTTGTACTTGCGCCTTACCTTGGGATGCACATGTGGCCCTAGGGGTTTGTTTACATGGTTACAAATGTCACATAAGCAATTCCTCATGGTCCTGGGTACTACACTGATGTATTATAGCCAGCAGTCCCTTGACCCAGGCACCCTGATGTGACTGCTCTCTCACAGATTTCTGAAGCCGAGCTCTCTGAGCTACCTTTTGCATGCAGAGTAAGTTCTGGAATGGTATGTCCTTCAGACCACCAGAAGACATATTAGACCAGACATAGTCCCATTATATGCATAAATATTTTTCTACACCATCTGGGACTAGAACCGTGAATCTGTACTGGGAGTGTGGGTCGACTCTGTGCTGAACTTGTGAAGGGTGGGGCAAAGGTTAGCTAGGATGCCACAAGATTCTATCCACTTTTAAGTAGACTTTTTCTTGATTTGGTGCTTGCCCTGTTACCACAGACCTTTAACTGTTTTCTGGAGGTTTGTGAAAGATATTTAGTTGAGTTCTTGTTGGCTATTCAAAGTGTCTGTTGGGTACAGAGCCCTGAAGTGTCACACTCAACCATCTTGATCAGTGCATGGATTGAACCAAGGGTTTCAGGAAGTGGGTGTGGCATTTCCTTTTTATTGTTAATTTTAGTTAGAGGTAGGAAAGGAAGTGACTAGAGCAAATGCTTAAAG